>CAJDSM010003165.1:0-22180 GCA_903981925.1 Ostrea lurida
AAAAAATAAATGAATAATTAATAACCCACCCAACAAATCAACAACAAAAACAATAATAATGTTAATGCTTTTTAAAATTTTAAAAGATTACGTTTTCCTTATCGATACATGTACCTCTGTATTTCTGTAAACTGTAATGAAATCGATGTATTACGCATTCTCCATGTATTGTTGTACATGTATAATAACAACATCTGCAAGTTTACTGAATGGCGTACTTTCATCTCTTCTATAGATTAAAAAATATTCCCATGTTATTAAAATAAATACAAATACAATTATCTATTGGCACAAACACAATTACAATAATTTTCAGAGGCCCATTGAATATCATTAGACAATGTTTACATATTTTTTATGCAATATCATGTAGCTGACTTCTGTATTCAAAACAGTCTTTAATAAATTTCACTGTAATTTTTAAAACTTTGTTTTCAAAATGAAATATATTTTTAACATGTAGCTTTCATTGTCAAGACAAATATTATTCTGTGTTATGTTATAAATGTTTCTAAGGTTCTTAGCTTAGAATAGGATTTACAATGAAAAAGAAAATGAATTTCATCTTCAATCACACCAGTATTACAAATATTACAACAATGATGTGGAATTATATCTACCACTTTCTATTGCCAGCTTATGTGCACTCAATCTAATTTTACTAAGAGAGGATCTCTCAGATCTTTTTCTGAGTAAATTTTTTTCTTATAGAATTAAAGTTTTTATAAACCAAAGATTTTTGATGATTGCTTCTGAGTGCACTGGTCAATTATTCTTTGTTTGGTATAAGGTGTTGAATTGAATTTTTATATTTTTGTAATGTTTGATAAGTGAATTACATTAAAAAAAATCTATGCCCGGGCTGAAGATGATGATATATGTACATGTACATACCTTGAATCCTAATTGTGACTAAATGTAGAACTGGGATATAAGTTCTACGTGGCTCTCCTCTAAAGACACTGCTGGAGACGAACAAGTGGACTGGTCATCGTCCCTGGCGACAATAAAAGTGGTGTTGCTTATATTTTTCTTCGCCCTGGATTGCTCAAATATATCAATCATCTGTGAGATTGATATATCTGAGTATGTTCTGGGGGGCATGATGGAACCCGGTCTTGCTGTATCATCCTCTTGTATAGGAGAGTCCTCTCTACCAGTGTCACTTCCATAGGTGCCAGCGTCACTATCATAATACGTCCCAGTGTCACTCACTGAGCTCTCAATGTGCACTTGGATCACGTCTACCTTGTTGGTCCTCTTTCTTAAGAAGTTTACCACTCTGTCTCTCAGGCTTCGCTTTTTCTTTCTTTTTTTGTCCTCCACGGTCGGCATCTTCTCAGTAGAGTGGATGCAACCCATTTTTAAAAGAATTTCGTTTGAAGATCAATAAAGGTTTTTTTTTTATCCAACGACAGAAAACAACCAGCTCTCCCGAAATTCCTGACTTTGTTATGACGTTTCTGTACTATGACGTCACTATGGAAGCGCAGGCTGTTAGAGCAATTGTGACGTCAGAATATTCTAGGTCAAAAGTTAAAAGGTCATAGGGGAAAAAATTACTAGAAAAATGGGGTTATCAAGCTAGCCTAGGTCACGCAAGCCGTTTGACTCCCCACTCACAGCACGGCTGTATTGAAAAACGGCTAGGTGACCTAGACTATTATCAAGCTTGTTTTCGAGCATGTTCAGTGTTTTAAACGACATTTTTGCACTTAAAATTTACTCAATTTATTCATTTAAACTTCATTCATATGTTGGTGTAAACAAAACATGAAGAATACAAATCAATCATTTATGGAGCGCCAAATTAACATAAACTCAAATAAATGAAGATATCTTTAAATATTTAAAGATATCTTTAATTCATTTATTGCACGCAATAATTCACTTAATGATCTCTTTAAATAATTAATGATATCTTTAATTCTGAATATTTGCGCGCATTAATTCAATTGATTTCTTTTTAATGCGTGCAATAATTTAATTATTGTTCTCTTCAATTGAATTATTTATATAATTAATTCATATAATGTGCGCAATAATTGAATTACTGCTCTTATCAATTGAATTAATGATATCATTAATTCAATTAATGAGAGCAATAGATAGCAACAATACAATTAGAGATATCTTTATTTAACATATTCATAATTGAATGAAAGCAATAATTGAAGTTTTTTTAATGCGCGATTAATTCAATTAAAGAGAGCAATAATTCATTTAAGGCGCGTATTAATTCAATTGAAAGAGAGCAATAAATTGAATTAATGATTATCTTTAAATAATTAAAGATAATCTTCAATTATTTGAGTTTATGTTATTTTGGTGTTCCATAATCATGGCATGAAATAGATACATAACCTCTTACAATACAGAAGAGAGAGAGAGAGAGTAGAGAGAGAGAGAGATGATGAGAGAGAGGAGAGAGAGAGAGAGAGAGAGAGAGAGAGAGAGGAGAGAGAGAGAGGAGAGAGAGAGAGAGAGAGAGAGAGAGAGAGATGGAGAGATGATAGAGAGAAGAGAGAGAGAGAGAGTAAATGATTAGAAACAAGTCAAGTGTTTTGTTCTTGTGTTTTTTTTTTTTTTACTTTCAAGGTTGTAATTATGCATGAAAGCATAACTTTAATAGATATATACACATAAAAAAAAATCTGGAAGACTTCATTTTTCGTAAAATACAGATTATACTACTTTGACTTAGGGAGACTCTACCACATCGCCAGAAAAGCTAGCTCACTAGGGAGGCAGTATCTTAAGTTCCCTTTATACTGTCCGCTACCTCCCCCCCCCCCCCCCCCCCCTTCACAGAAAATGATGCGTCAGAGTTGTACCTAAAGAGGCAAGAGCTCGAACTGATGTCTTTATCATACATGTGTATTTGGTATTTAATCATCGGTAGGTTGTAAATATAAAGGCAAAGATAACGAACAGTGATCAATCTCGTAAATCCCAAACAGAATACAAAACAAGTGTTTGGCAAACACGGGCCCCTGGACACACCAGAGGTGGGATCAGGTGGCTAGGAGGGGTAATCATTCTCTGTCGACCGGTCACACCCGCTGTGAGCCCATTGTCATAATCAGGTAAACGGTGTAATTTGTTTCAAATCAGCGTATGAAAAACGGTTTAACAAATGCTATGAAACATGTCAGACAGCATTTGACTTCGTAATGGAGTGTAGTAGGCTGTGACGTCATAGCTAAAGAGGACCCGTATTGATTTTAGGTCAAAGGTCACCGGGTTCTGTGACCTCCCAGTATCTTGAGAACCCTTTGATTGATAGTGATATTTCATACATGGATTGTTTGTTGGTAGTAGATGATCCCTATTGACCTTTAGGTCATAAGTCACTGCAGGCACATTGTACTCCTCTGTACCACTGGTGTTCTCCCAAAATCTTGAGGATCCTCCGATCGTTTGATAGCGAATGTATAGGATTGGATATTATTTTCCGGAAGAGCTCCCAAGCACAAAATCTGTCATTTTTCTTCAGATTTCAAGATTGCTCTTAGGATATCTAATATTAAAACTCGATGCGTAATTATCTGCATGAATCGCAGTGCAGTAATGTATACATCGAGTTATCCGCCCTTGTATGATCGTATTCTAACGGGACTGCATGATTGAATATATAATTATTAAAACCAACAATACTTACTGAAGTCTTTTTTTTTATTGTTGTTTGAATGTATTAACTCTTCGATATCAAACTGAGCGGTATAATTCATTGACATGTAGGAAAGTCCATATTGTTTACATGTACCGGCCCGCGCTCCGAGCGGCCATGTTCGCTTGTCCGTAAACAAGTGTTTTTACTTAGTTCATGCGTGTAGGTGACACGAAGCCTTACTATTATTAATTTTGATAATTATTTCTTTGTCTCTTTTCCCGTAAATAAGGCGGTTGAGCATAACACATAATGTGTAAACGACTAACGGAACAATACTGTATAGAATGTTAATCGTAGGAGTAACAGTTTTCAACAAAGTCTCACTTTCATAGAGAATACGTTTAATGTTTAACTCACAAGTGCGGGTATTTTTGGACTTTTGTGGATACTAAAAGATGATTTTCTGTGATTCTTTGTTGCTAGGTAAGATGCCATGCTTTTTGGGGCTATTCCTTTTAAATCGGTGATTCCGTTACAGAGTTCTTCCATTCAAAGAATAGATCTTAGACTCGGAAATGATTGAAATCGAATACATGAAATTAAAACTTCCATTGTTTTATGAAAAAAGTACCATTTTAAAATTATTATAATGAAGCAGTACATGTACCATTAGTCTTGAATAAGTTGCTTTCATATGCACATATAATTAAAAACCACTCAGACACATTGCTTTATTTTGCAAGATCATAACTTCTCGTTTAATTGTATTCAGTTAGGTTTAATTAACTATTTACATGTATTATGGGGAGGGGTGGGTTTATCAAGACAACTAACTAAGAAAATTGAAAGTGCATGAGATGTGAACTGCGATGAAGCACATTAGCTAAAAATAGCGCCGGCGTTAAGCATTGCAATTCATACCCTCATGTACTAGTATTAATTCTTAATATTCACATTACGCAATTCCCAACCTTTGAAATAGACATACTACATATATCATGATTTACGCACATTGCTCACAACAATCGAGAGGAAATTGCTATACTTACAAGTAATAATTATTACTCTTTGTAAAGATGTCAAAGACAAAAACGTTGAATATCTATATATATATATTGTCTTATAAATAGTTTAGATCTTTTAAAACTTTTAGATAGTACAGTGAAGCGTTAGGAGCGGATATATTATTTTTCAAACTACTCACAAATAGACATTAATGCAATTAGAGAACTATCAATTAAATTGTATTATTTGTAAATAATTTGTAATGAACGTATCTATGCCCTTCAATCAGAAAAAAAAACAAGAACAAAAACAAAATTTTTCCTGAAATTAAGAATAATAGCGAATGACAATAAAACTATATATTTGCAAACGCCTTGTTAATGAAATAAAAAAATTTAATTATACTAAAACAGCTATAGATATATTATATATAGTGTTAAAATGTCATTGGGTGTTCCGTGGTTATTTATAAACACGTAGAAGTAATTCAGGCCAGTCTGACATACACACCTGTCTTTCTGGATAGCTTTTTATGAAATGTCAAAAATAATAACTAATGATAGTCACATCTAAAAATTTATGCAACCTCGTACGGTATCCGAGTTATAAAATAAGTTATTAATAGGAATTAAAATTTTTTTGCCATGGGAAATTCAAAACTGAAACTAAACTTGATCTGGAAGTGTTCACATACCCATATTCTTGTGACACTGAAGGATAACAAAAAGATCCCAATTTTTGTCTTGTAACATTTGACGTCATAGTGCACGTAACGAAAAGGTTACATGTAATATTGTTATATATCACACACTTGATTGGCCATATAGCAAACGAATCAAAACGATATTCAAATATCACCGATATACCACCACTTGTTTTGCTGAAGTTCATTATTTGCCAAATATGCATGCTTAAAATGAACTGAACTGAATGTATGATCTAATATATTCCACTGAATTTCATTATCATTTCAGAGCCGTCATAGCCATGGAAACAAAAATAGCTGTATTATTTCGATATCTCGTTTTAACGGGATTATTCTTTTGCGCATCATCCGCACCACAAAAGTTTGACGTATTTGTGGCTTCGCATCGGGGCATTTCTCAACCCAAACTTTCCTACCTTGTTAGACAGACCGAGAGACCCCGGATTATCCACGATACGGAGGAAAATCGTGGAACTACATATTTATACAATGATGTAAATGATGAAACTGTCGAGGATCTCAAAAGATTTTGGTACCACAACGGAGACAGTCTCTCAGCAAAGGGGGAAAGCTATGTACCTAGACATGATTATCAACACTCTGGTTTTCGATATAGTTTACACAGGAACATTGAAACCGGTGATTACCCTCATCAGCAAATGTCAAAGAAATCCTTAACAGAACAAGTGAAAAAATTCAAAAACATTTCCGAAAGTACTCTGCCCGATGTGTCGTTTTTGTCTTCTCCCAATAGGAAGACACGTAGCAAAAAAACTCCACGTATTCTATCGACTATGTTTAGCAAAATCAACGGGTTCCCGGATATCGTTCCACCATCTAACCAGCTACAAAGACCTCGAGACATTTCTTCCTACTGGCCCGACATTGCCAACGACAAACTTCAGCCCGTGATAGGCGATCCACTGCACCAGGAGGAGGATTTCCGCGTGTTCCGCGGCCATGGGCATGTCTTTCTCCCTCCATCGTCTACAACTGACCCCTCAATAACAAACACACGCAATTATGAGAATTACAAATCCACACCTGTCACAACAAGCTCAACTGTTAGAAGCAGTACAGTGAATATGCCGCAGAGTGCAAGTTTTAAAGATTTTGATTCGAAGCACAAAATTGCGGCCCATCCCAAATCTGGCTATGATCTTCATCAACTTCCAATTCATTTCAATGTTTTAAACCCTTCCACAGAAAGCCTGCCAGACAGAAACGCCCAGGGGACCCTCTCAGTGGATCAGGAAGCCTTAAGGGACACAAGAAATTTGTTTGTTTCCTACGTCAAATCAAGCACATCTAAGCCATCCGACTACATTTTTAGAAATAAAGCCCTACCCAATGATATAAAAGATACAGATATCAAAAGCACCATAGACGAGACGTTTAAAGGAATTCGTAGCAGGGCAAAGGAACTCGTATATCTCTTACTTCATAAGTTCCCATACAACACGCCCAAAACGGCATTTGAAACGAAAGATTTCAGAACTAGACGTAAGAGTTTTATAAATAATGGGAAATCGTATGAAAACTTGTTTCGGCTTTCTAAAGCTATTCCACTCAGTCAGTTATCAAATGATACTTATGTTTCAAACGAAACATCAGAATTAGAGAGAAGAGAAGATGAAAAAAATACATCAGCACAAAATAACACAACTGTCGACACACGAATCGATTCTGTGAATGATGGAGACACCCACCTCAGTACACTGACGGCGACACAGGGAGTAACTGATGTTTCTCAGTCTGATCTTGTAAGTTCTTCTCTACCTACCACTGATTTATATGCCGCAAATGATTACAAAACAAGGCAAACAGGCCTAAAACAAGGAAACACAACTAAACATGACAGAGCAAAAAAGACACAACAAGGCAAATCAATGTCAACAGAGAGGTCAAATGTCACGAAGGAAACGAAACGGAAAACCAGTATATCTAAACACGCTAGTTCCACAATATCAGGTATTTCTTCAACACAAATGGAAACGGAAAACAGAAGGCAACTAAAATATACATCTGACACTGAAAAAAGGGATGTGCAAGCTTTTTCAAGTATTACAACAATTTTTCCCAAGTTAACTACCATTATGAATTCCTTAAGAAAGTTTACAGAAACCCCAATAAATTATACCAACGATCAGAACACTATGCCACTTACAACTTCAAGTAAATTAAATGAGGACAAAGCAAAGAGTGGAATATATCATATCACCATAGCCAATCAACTTGTATCTACTACAAAACAACCGTACCCCACTCCATATATGCAAGATCCCAATACAAGTAGTGCAAAAAACCATCCAATCACAATTCCGGCAGCTCGCAATATCAACAGTACTTTGATTTCGTTTCCTACTATTTCAGCTACGTCCAACAAAAGCATACCTCAAAAATCTACGTCACCTTCACCTATCTTAACGACGCGTATCAAAAATACATCGCTCAATTCAACATTATTTTTAACCATTTCCTCTACACCCAAGAGAAACGTGTCATACAATCCCACATCGGCATTTTTTCCTAGTATATTTACCACACCTAACACAAACATACCATACAAATCAAAGACATTATCCAGTATTGTGACAACACCTACAAGTAACCCACAACAACAATCAACGTCATATACGACAGAATTTATCCGTAAAGAACCATCGCTGACAACACTAAGCACAACAAGCTCTGCGAAACAAATGCAATTTTCCGATACTTTTAAGAGCAGAAAAATGAAATTGCCAGTACAGAACGCGTCATTTGATTCGAATTTAGATGAAAGTCAGACAGAGGTGGACACTAGCAGTCTGCCAGTCACGTTAGCTGGGGATGTTGATCATAATCTTGACACACTTGTTGCGTACACTAAGGCGTCTATAAATTTGAAAAATAATTCAAAAGAGCTCGACAAGAGCCAGAACACCAACGTCAGTATCATCAGCGAAAGAAAAAAGAAGATAGATTTACCGGTCAGAAATAGGTCTATCGTTAAAGACTTAAAAGGTGATGAGAACACTGATGATGATACAGACTTTGTTCATGTGAAAGCGTCGGAAAATAGTATTCAGAAAAATGTTACTGAATTTGATAAATCTATGAAGGAGTTGAATTATAGTGAAAGTAATAGCGACAAATATGGAGAGGAGAAATTTGAACGTATCCTCCCAAAACTGAAAGCGGAATTCCAAAACAAGAACACTATAGGTGAAGTTACTAATAAGTCAACGGACATTACGGAAAGTGAACAACGCCTATACGGTAAAAACAGAACCCGAACACCAGGTGATACAGACAATGGTGTAAATAAAACTGTAAACATCAAAGGGACAGATCAACACTTGGACAATAAAGTAGGGATTGCTGTTGAAGAAAAGAGTGAACTGAGTGGCAGAACTACAAATAATACAATATATCAAAATGAGGAAGCAAACAAGAGTTCCAAATCAGAGGCCATAAATACATCACCAAATCAAAGTCATTCTAACGAGTCCAAGAATAGGACAATGCGTCCCAATCGTATCTTGACCGTTTCCAACAAACGCAAAAGATCAAAATTCAACTACAATCCAACTGAAATACGCTCGGGCATTTCAAATGCTACTGAATTCACACGTTTAAAAGTCAGCGGTAAACCAACTGGTGAGCGGGAAGGAATTTCAAATTCTACCAAATCTACCGGTTCAAATTTCAAAGTTAAAGTAACTAAACAATTGGCAACGATTTCAAGTACTACCAAACCTTCGCCTTCAAAACCAACTGAAGTACAGACTGGGATTTCAAATATCAATAAACCTGCACAATCAAAAGTTAATTCTAAACCAACTCAGGAACAGACAGGGAATTCAATTTCTACCAAACCTACTAGTTTAAATGCCAATGTTAAAGCAACTAAACAACGGGCAGGGATTTTAAATACCTCTAAATCAACACTTTCAAAAGTTAGTGCTAAACCAATTGAAGAGCAGAAAGAGATTTCAAATAGCAACGCTAAACCAATTCAGGAACAGAGAGTGAATTCAAATTCTACTAAGCCTACAAGTTTAAATGCTAATTCTAAAGCAATTAAAGAATTGGCAGATACTTCAAATCCTACAAAAAGAGGACGCAGTAAAGCCAATCGTAAGCCAATTAACGATCGGACAGAAATTTCAAAATCTTCCAAAACGAAACGCAATAAAATCGCCCGCAAGCCAATCAAAGAACGGGTAGATATTTCAAATTCTACAAAAAGAAGCAGTAAAGCCAACCGTAAGCCAACTAAAGAAAGGAAAGATATTTCAAATCCTACGGAAAGAAGCAGTAGAGACAATCACAAAACAACTAAAGAAAGGACGGAGATTTCAAATTCTTCCAAAACAAAACGCAAAAAAATCGCTCGTAAGCCAATTAAAGAAAGGGCAGACATTTCAAATTCTACCAAGAAAAGACGCAATAAAATTACTCGTAAGCCAAAAAAGGAACCAACCGGGATTTCAAATACCACTAAATCTACATATTCAAAAGTCAACGCTAAACCAGCTGAAGTGCAGACAGGGATTTCAAATACCATTGAACCTACAAAATCAAAAGTTAACGCTCAAACAACTGAGGAACGGGCGGTGAATTCAAATTCTACCAAGTCTACACGTTTAAATGTTGATTTTAAAGTAATTAAAGAAAGGGCAAAGATTTTAAATCCTACAAAAAGGAGTAAAGCCAATCGTCAGCCAACTAGGGCAGAAATTTCAAATTCTTCCAACACAAAACGCAATCAAATCACTCGTAAGCCAACTAAAGAACAGGCAGAAATTTCAAATTCTTCCAAAGCAAAACGCAATAAAATCGCTCCTAAGCCAAATGAAGATCGGGTAGAGGTTTCAAATTCTACCAAGAAAAGACGCAATGAAATTACTCGTAAGCCAAATAACGAACCAGCAGAGGTTTCAAATACCACTAAATCTACAAAAGGCAACGCTAAACCAACTGAAGTGCTGACAGGGATTCTAAATATCATTAAACCTACACAATCAAATGTTAACTCTCAACCAACTCAGGAACAGACAGTGAATTCAAATTCTACCAAACCTACTAGTTTTATAGCAACTAAAGAAAGGACAGAGGTTTCAAATCCTACAAAAAGAAGGAACAGTAAAGTTAATCGTCAGCCAACTAAAGATCGGACAGAAATTTCAAAATCTTCCAAAACGAACCGCCATAAAATCGCTCGCAAGCCAATCAAAGAACTGGTAGAGATTTCAAATTCTACAAAAAGAAGCAGTAAAGTCAATCGTAAGCCAACTCGGGAAGAGATTTCAAATTCTTCCAAAACAAAACGCAATAAAATTAATCGTAAGCTTAATAAGGAACCGACAGGGATTTCAAATATCACTAAATCTACACATTCAAAAGTAAGCGTTAAACCAACTGAGGCACAAACAGGGATTTCAAACTCTATCAAACATACACGGTCAGAAATCAACGTTAAACCAACTCTGGAACATGCGACAATTTCAAATTCTAAAAAACCCGTACGTTCAAAAGTCAGTGTTGAACAAACTAAAGAAGGGGCAGTGACTTCCAATTCTACAAAAAGAAGACATAGCCAAGTCAATCGTAAACCAACTACAAATCGGTTAGAGGTTTCAAATTCTACCAAAGTCATATTTACAAAAGTCAACGTTAATCCAACTAAAGGACAGGCAATAATTTCAAATACAACAAAGCCTTCAAAGTCAAAACTGAACGTTAAACCAACTAAAGAACGGACAGGGATTTCAGATTCTAGCAATGCTATGAATGCCCAGGTCAACGTTAAGCGAACGGTCATTTCACACTCCAGCAAACCTATCCGTTCAAAACTCAACTTTACATCAATTACGGAACGGGATGGTATTTCAAATTCTACTAAATCCGCGCTTTCAAAAGTTAATATTAAATCAACAAAAGGATGGGCAGAAAATTCCAGTACTACCCGAAGTAAAACAAAGGGTAAACCAACGAAAGAACAGACAAGGAATTCACATACCATCAAATCTACACATTCCAAAAACAATCGTAAATCAAAAACAGATCGAGTTGATTACAATCCAAGTCCAGCTTTATTAGATAAAAGCAAACAAACACTGCTAGAACAAAGAAGTCATATACCAATCAAAATTGATGTGAATAAAACCGACGTCACAGGCGTTGAAAAGTTTTCAAAAGAATTACAAATCGAAGCTGATAGTAAAAATCTTAAAACTATTGTTAGAGCGATAGAAGGAAGGAAAAATGGTTTGATGGAGGAAGAAAAAGTTAAAGATCAAGTAAGCCCCGAAAAGGAGAGTTCAGACTTGACGTTTGCAACATATGGCAAGGAGGAAAACGATTTAACAGAGATGGAAAAGACTTCAAATTCACAAAAGAATCTAATGAAAAAGAGGAGGAGTGAGAAAAACAACAATGACGGTGGAAAAACATTCCAACACAATCTAGATACAAAGCAATATTTTTCAGTACTCAAACATATGGGAAATAAAAGGAATGAATCAACACCAACAAGCCCCACTACACGTGCAAAAGACGCACTGCTAAGACAGCAGAAAACGAAACTGCAAGGAAGCAAGATGCTGAATTCCAAGAAACCCTCGACTGACAAGAACATCAAAAGTAATTTAAAGCCATTGCTAGAAGACCAAGAAGCAACTAAACAACCCCCTAATACAACCAAAAATGCAACACATTCTAAAATTCCAGTGACAAGCATTAATGATGAAACATCAACGTCAACGTCATTCGAAGGAATAAAAAATTACACTCCTAAACATAAGCAGGCAGGAATCTATAAAGCAAAACAGAACATACCTTTTCCGAGCTCATCAATGAAGAAAAATCGAAAGGAAAACACTCGTGGTATTGCACATAATGTGCAACTTAAATCATCTGGAACTACAATACCAATGCTGAATAGTAACGATTTAGAAAAGAGTCCAGATAATACAAGCCTTTCTCAAAGCAATAAACATAAAGAACAAACAGTTACCCAGAGCTTTTTACTTTCAGAAAGGAATCTAGAAAATGGAGCACTGTATTTAGAAAACCTTAAGCCTTTTGTTGCAGCAAGTCAAACGAAATGAATGTGGAGACTCTTGTTGCACCAATAAGCCAAAACGAAATGAATGTGGAGACTCTTGTTGCACCAATAAGCCAAAACGAAATGATGTGGAGACTCTTGTTGCACCAATAAGCCAAAACGAAATGAATGTGGAGACTCTTGTTGCCCCAAATAAGCAAAACGAAATGAATGTGGAGACTCTTGTTGTCCCAATAAGCCAAAACGAAATGAATGTGGCTAACAAAGCTGCTGCAACAGAAAGAATAAAAACAATCGAAGTATTTTCTACCGCAATTCCGATAACTTTACCCTCGCCAATATCTTCACAAACTTTATACAGTGATTTTATTTCTAAGCATACAAATGCTTTGTCAAATCAATCAGAACAGATGTTATCAAATGTGATACACACTTCCAAGCTCCCACTCAGTCTCATGTCTGTTGCTGAAGGTTTCGTAGATACACTGCCGTCAGCACAAGGACCAATCAGTCAATCAATAAAATCGGTAACAGAAGATGGAATTATTGATTCTGTTGACAGTAAAATCGCTATCCAAAGTACAACCAATACTGTTATTCGGCCAACTGCTTCAGTGAGAGAAATAACTAAACGGAGGAATGGTCTCAACCACTTGTCCCCAAATAAATCGGTTTATGACTTGACAACACTCGAAGAAACAGAACCTCTGAAAGAAACCATGAACGACTTCAGTTCCCCAAAAGATTCACCCATCATTAAGACGAATTTAGGATCACCGATTCCCCCTCCTCCAGTAATTCCCACATCAACTGTTGCCACCTCAACGGAAAAAATAATCCGATTTATAGGAAAAGCGTCAGATCTTGTGAAAAAATTAAATGGTAAGAAAAAGCGCAAATTTCTGGATTTTCTGCCACATGAAAGCATGGGCCATTTGCATGGAAATACATTAGAACCTTATATCCTACCAAAAGGTCCAGTCACACAGCATAAATTCTCTACTAACAAAGCAAAGAGTACTGTAGACAGTGTCCTGCACAGTAAAAAGAAATGGGGATCAACGATCAACACTGAAAAAGAATTTTGGAAGTTGGACAAACATCTTGGCAAAGGACAAGGTATATCAGAGGATCATAGGAATCTAGTGAATGGCGAGGGGGAAAGAGGTATCAAAGCATCTACTTTTGATTCCGACATCAACAATTTACATCGGGAAGATGGACACCCTGCATTCAACTCTGGACAGTACCTACCTGATTTGAAAACAAAACGTGATCGACCTTTTGTAGAGTGGTTAGCTCGTCGAAATAATTTTCTCCAGTCTAAAGCTTTACCTCCAAAAATTCCCATAATGCCTCATAATTCTCAAAATATGAAAACAGAAGTTTCCTCAAAGAATTCGATCCCAAATATACTTAGATCAAATTTAAATACTGAGGGATACATCAGTCCACTGCCTCCGCTTGTTAAACCATCACCCTCATGTAATTCATCCTTGGGAAAGGAGGAAGTCATGTCGTTAGCTGTGAACGTGCTACGTCTCCTTGTATCAAATCTGAAATTACAACAAGCTTTGCAGCGTTCGCATCAAAATACTGCATCAACGCGTTTCCAAAATCAAAAGTATCTTTTGATACCTTTGCCCGACACAAATCAACAAACCAATCGAACAAATTTGCAGGCGAATAAAAGCAGGTTTTCATCAACAAGCTCTATACAGAACCAAATTGAAGCTTTCTTAAGAAATAATCCAATACAAGCCAACATGGCGCGGGTGCCATTGGTAAAACGTAGGCCTGCAAGGAAGGGAGCTTCCATTGAACCATTTAGTAACCAAGGTCACAGGGTATCATTAGTCGATAGCAGAATATTGAATACAAACATCATCACTTTAGAAAATGGCAAGAAGCCCGTCCGTGAAAAAATACCAAACGCATTTTTAACAAATGATGTGCAAGGTAGTGGGAAAACAGCCTTACGACTAATAAACCGGAAATATAAAATTGGAAAAGATTCACCAAAACAAAATACTCGTATAAAATTCCATCCATGAAAATGGGGGGAAAATTGAACATCATTTACTAGTCGGTTGTGATATCAGATCCATCATAACTCCGAATCGGTCGCAATGTTGCTTTTCTGGGTGTGAGAAGTCTCCAGCTAAACAAAAATAAGCGTTACGCACCATATGTGATGAGGTGAAATATGTGATCGTTTGAAAACATTTTTAGATTAAATTTAATGTATGGAAGAACTGTCAAAAAAAATCTGTGTCGACTATATCTATATATGTAGGTCATCGTTGCTGTATCTTATTGTATACTGTCATCATTATCTTATTGTATACTGTGGTGAAACTTCAATTCTTAACAAAAACAACTGTGGATCTCACAATAATGTGTTATTTATAAATGTCACAGTACAGATAAATCATAAATATATATCTTTGCTTGTATTATTTTCACATATAATTATATCGGAAGATGTATGATGCATTTCAATTACTGTTTGATTGTTAGGTCGCTCTTTACATGAATAGTTGAAGATAACGAACAACCCTAAATAGAATACAAATTAAGAGTTGGGCAAACACACGTGGTACGGACTCCTGGATAGACCAGAAGTGGGGTTAGGTGCCTAGGAGGAGTAACAAACTCCTGTTGACAGGGTACACCACCGTGATTCTTTTTATCTTGATTGGGTGAACTGAGTATTCCTTAGTCAAAATCAGTGTAGAAAGAATGACCTAACAGTTGGTATGAAACACGTCAGACAACATTTGACTCGATAACAGGTTGTATTGGCAAACTAGATAGTTTTGACAACCATGGAATTTGTGAAAAGCTAACTTTAAACACAACTGTTGAAACTCCTGCAACATCAACTTCTTTGCCAGTAGCCTGTCTCGATTTAAAAACTGATCCTGCGCTAAACAAGATTTCGCGTATCGGATCAATTGAGAGACATAAACACCATATACATGTACAATATATATATAATGGAAATATTGCTATATAAATATGGAAGTTGAAGATGGAGAAGCTAAATTCATCCTGTTTGTCATAAAGATAAATTGTTAGTTTATCGTTTCTGTCTGTGCTCAATGAAATATCTAAGTACGAAACAGACGTGGAAGACAATGTGGTATCTTTTATTCCGAGTCCACGGGGATATATCGAATTGAGATACCATCATCTGCATGCGATGTTTATGTCTCTTAACCGATTAGACATGTTAGTTTGCCGTTAACATTTATGTTTAATATAACAGCTACGTATAAAGCAGATGTGGAAAACTGTGGCGTCTTTTTATTTCGAGTTCATGGAAATATATTGAATGGATATATGAATGAAAATTATTATTGCAAAATAGATAAAACGTTGTAGATATATCTAAATGTGAAACTGAAGGTCACAGCAAGAGATGGTTTTCTTTTTTCTTCTCATATAGAATCTTTTGAATGAGTATGCCCCGTAGGAAATTTTTTTAAAAGGCAGCTGATAAAGACTCTTGTAGGACTTGATCACCAAAACTACGAAGACATTACAGACGAGGAGCGGTAGCTCAGTTGATAGAGCTCTCGCCTCGTGATCGGGAGGTCGTGTGTTCGAGCCCCGTGCTCGGCACACGGCCGCGTCAAACCTAAGACGTGAAAATAGGTAGAGATTACTCCTTCGCCAAGAGCTCGACAATTAGAAGTGAGAATCACGGGTCTTTCGGATATGACCTTAAAAACGGAGGTCCCGTGTCGCAGCAGGTGTGGCACGCTAAAGAACCCTCACTGCTAAAAGCCATGAGTGCTAAGGATAGGTCTAAATTTGCAGCCCTTCACCGGCAATGGTGACGTCTCAAAATGAGTGAAATATTCTCGACGGGACGAAAAACAACAAATAATCAATCAATCAATCAATCAACAGACGAGAATCTCCAGCATCTTTCTTATATCAACCTCGGAGTACGAATCGGAGTGCTATCTACAGCAATTTTTGAATGGCTGATCACTAGATATGAATATTTCCTTTTTCCATTTTCATTGAAGAATCAACTGTTCACAATGTCCAACAAGTCCCAGTGTTTAATTTATCGTGAGGAATGGTCGAGCAGAGTGTTGAAAATTTGATTTCATTGATTTCAGAAAAAGTTCATCATTATTTTTTTTAGAATCCACATTTGATTTCACTTCTAGAACATGTCGTGTCACAATGCGTTTGTAGTTTCTCTTTCACAGCATATGAGTTCAATCATAGCGACAACGTCACATACATGTACAAGGTAACTTGCGTTAGACACACTAACCTCCCTACGATTTTATGTTCATTCAACACGAGAGAGACAATTGATTCAACAGTATATTATTTACAATATTTATTATCATAATAATCAAACGTTAACACTGAATGGCTTTCTTAGACATCAATATCATCATAAACATGCAAACAGCTATATCAAATGATAGAAAATACTATTAGTCAGAAAATCACAAGTTCTATAAGCTCTCATACAATCCGTACATATGTACCTTTAAGTGCATAAACCTGTGGTACATGATTATTATGCTTAACCAAATTTGAATAGCTAATATGGAAGCTGTACATGTTGTTTTCTCTCAATATTCGAAAATCACACACATTGCACAAGTACTAGGGCATTCAATGCATGATCAGATTGCTATATACACATTTGGGGAAAAGTACCTTTACATGAAAAAGAATCGAAATACTACTGAAACTATTTACTAAAGTATACGAAAAGTCTGTGATAATATTCTCTTAAACACTGCAAAACTAAAAGCTTGTAAGATACTCAAAAGCAAGGGAAGATTTTTACAAGAAAACCGGGAACCAATTACGGCATTTTTAACACAAGATGATCATCAAAAAATTGATTTTATGAACATTTACAGGTACAAAGCAGTGAGGCATGCCATGAGAGTAGTTAAAACACCGGCCCGTACGTCCCATCCAACGTTCTCACGTGACCCTTGTCTGGGAGGCGCGTTTGTTACTTTGGAATTCTGGGAAGAATTTGACTCCTCGTTTCCAGAATGATTGGTGGTTATGGCAATTGTAACAGAACTTGAAATCGATGTTGATTGACGGTCCGTGATTTTTTGGATGCTAATTTGTGTATACGTGTTTTGTGACGTACGTTTTGAGTGCGAAGGCGTAGAAGAAACCGTAGTAATTATCTCTGGTGCTTTGGACAATGCTGGAGTTGGTTTTGGTGAAGAGAGCGGAATAATTTTAGTTGACGTACTTCGGGTTGACGACGTTGATTTCGGAGAAATGTCATTTGTCATTGTAGATTTGCAAAGTGGTTGATGATCTGAATACCATGCTGACAAACTCACTTCCTGTGCATCGGCACAGTAATTGTAGTCCGTAAAGCGCGCGAAAAAAGGTGTTTTAAAAATCCAGGATATCTTACAATCACAATTAATGTCGTTTTTAAACATTATAAACATCTTTATTCTTTCGGAGTTATATGATTGGGGCTCGACGCGAAGAAAGTGATTGTTTGAAAAATCGAATGTATCAATGGATGAAAAGTTTGTAAAACAATTGTCTCCAACAGATGTCACTGTATTTGCTTGAAACTGGAATAATTTCGCTTCCTGAACGTGGCTAAATGACGCAGGGCCGAGTTCTCTTATGAAATTGTTAAAGCACACGACTTGATCGTCTGCCGTTATGCCGGAAAACGCATGCGCTTCTATTTCATCAATATTGTTGTATAAAATTGAAATTGAAGAAACGTTGATATCTAAAAAAGAAAACGATTCAAATCGTGTGATGTTACTTCTCTGGAATTCTATGTCCTCAAGTTTCCGAACATTTGTAAACGCACGGCTAGAGATGATTTCTACGGTGGAGAACCGGATGTATATACTCTGGATCTCTGGTGATTTTGAGAAAGCGTTTTCCGGAATGGCGTGCAGGTTAGAGTGCAGAATTTGGAGTTGAGCTGTGCGGCTCGGCAGGGAGACTGGAAAGTCTGTAAGTCGTTCACAGATAACGTTAATTTTACCTGTGTCGTCATCAGTTGTACATCGACATCCACTTGGACACAAAGGTATGGTGTACACAACTACCAAAGTCGTACTCAGCAACAGAACCACAAGGTGACTATAGGACACTAAAAATTAAAATACTGATTAATATTATGACACTGTACTTTTCATAATCATTTACGTTGATTTGATATGACAGTGGTTCTAAATTCAAAGGGCGGATCCAGGCCGGCGCCCCCCCCCCTTCCTGTTCAATTTGATTGGGTGGTTTTGTAAATTTTTACTGCATAATACGCATATACTTTAACTGTAGTCAACATGCAATGTTTTTTACAATATGTATTTATTATCTACTCTCACTAAAAAACATAGGGGTGTTTATAAAGGGACATGAAAACAATCCCCAGACCTCAAAATTTATACCTCCCCCCCCCCGGTTCTGAAATTCCTAGATCCGCCACTGAAATTCTAGTATATCCAGTGTACGCACTGTTTCCGATTAAAATTTTGAAATAATTGAAATAATAATAATTTAAATTTCACTACAGTCATTTGACATACCAATTTGCTTATTTAAAAAATAATGAATACATGTAATTATTACCAATCAATATTTGATTTGATTTTAAATTAATTAAAACATTCAATATGTCTAAAACTTACTCTTTGTGGGCCTTTGTATTGTTTTCCTCGCGTGGTTTCCCCCGTTACTGGTGGTTTTCACAAGAAACACGAAGTTCCCATGCAATGATAACCTTCGTGGCTCCAAAGATGATTATTTTGAAATACATTTGTTATCGTGAAAGTTTGCCCGTTTGTTTTTAACATCCGTTAAATCTCCTTGTCAGCTGGTATCTTTTGGAGGGAGCGGAGAGAATATGCTAAAGTTTAAAGTTTTCCGCAAAATTTTAAAAACAAGCACAAACGGATGGACAAACAGAGATAGGGATGGCTCGTAGGTGCACAGCGGTTTTAGAGTCGGTGAAATAGTTCATGTGACTAACTGATAACCGGTGATTATTTTTTAATGTTGAATAATTCCAATGTCTTTTATTACAATTGTTTTGATTGAATAAAATTAAATTGAAACGAGGCTTTACACATCACTAAATCCGAAAATGTGACGTAACAGTATACGCGCATGAAAACAAACAACGTAACGCACGGAACTATTCAAATTTTTAAAATTGTTCATACATTGAACAGAATTAAAGAATGTATCGATGTGTAAACTCTGGACATTAAAAACTCACAAACTAAACATAAGAGTGCCTCACAAACTTAACATAAAAGTGCCTCGCACTTTTATTTAGTTTGAGATTAAAATGTCCAGAGTTTACACATCGATAAATTCTTCAAAAAGAATGTTTAATTCTTATAATATTTTCCCTTGTTGTATTCATATAGGCTGGTATAGACGTTATCTATGAGCTAGATACATGCATATAATACATTTTTATGCATTCTCAAATCATTAAAGTTCAAATTATGGGGCTTAATTGAAAACAAGAGGTTCAGCATAGACATGTTTTGTGTAATGGGCAAGTTCGGGGGTGGGGGTGGGGTGGTGGCAGGCGCGCGATTCAAAGGAAAGGCGTACCGGGGGCGTACGCCCCCCCTAAAAAAAAGAGAGAGAGCAGAGAGAGAGAGAGAGAGAGAAGAGAGAGAGAGAGAGAGAGAGGAGAGAGAGAGAGAGAGAGAGAGAGAGAGGATGAGAGAGAGGAGGAGAGAGGATAGTGAATAGAGGGATAAAAGAGAGAGAGAGCTCAGACAGCGCAGCGCGCACGATACACTGGCGGATTTAGAGGGGGCGAACGCCTCTCCCTAATTTTCAATGATTAGGGAACTTCGGGGATATATTATAAATACATATTTAATGTGCAAATATCTCTTGTCAATAATTGTACCTGCCTGTCAACTAGCTTGTAAAGAAAGCAAAGGCTGTAACCAAGCTGGGGTGCCACTGGGTGCCCGTGCACCCACCATTTTAAACTGAAGTATGCTAACCTCTCGGACTTCTGGGTGTCCCTTGGACCCCCTACCAGAGCCCCAATTGAATCCTCTAGGGGTCTAAAAGGCACTCCAGACGGCAATGAAAATTGCTAAATGTGCTCCAGCTTCCCGGGGACGTTTCAATCCCCTGGAACCCCCTACCAGAGCCCATTCTGAACAATCTTCTAGGGGCCTAAAACATCCCAGAATGACGCAATGAAAATGCTAAAATCTTCTCAGTCAGGCGCGTTTCCCCCCAGGACCCCTACCAGAAGCCATTCTGGTATCCTCAGGGGCCTAAAACACTCCCCAGACGCAATGAAAAATGCTAAAATTCTCAGCTTCCGGGGACTCGCCCCTGGACCCCCTACTGGCCTCCTGGATCCTCTACGGGGCCTAAACACACTCCCAGACGCAATGAAATGTAAATTTCCTTAGCGTCCGGGGGCTCGCCCCCTGGACCCTACCAGGGTTATTCCTGGACCAGCTGTGACCCTGACTAGCAGCCTTTAAAATCCTATACCATTAAGCCTGTGCATCCGCCTTCCCCATGGAATTCCTGGTTACGGCCCTGGAGAAGGTGGTAACTTCACCTAATGAGGGCTAATTAATATGGCTAAATTTTAAACTCCTAAAATCACTAATTCAGAACCTTTCGGGGCTTCGCCCGGACCCAGACCCCCTTGCTCTGAAAAAAAATTCTAGCCCCCCCTAAACCAAAATTCCTGGATCCCCCCCTGGGTGGTACTATACCTGCAGTGCACAATCATTTATTTATCTTCAAATGATAATCCTTGAAGACTGAGGAGATTGCTGGACTACTCCCGGGGGGGGGGGGGGGGGGGCACTTACTATATACCGATAGATAGGGATTGGCCGCTGGAATAGGTAGCCTTTTTCCATTACAGAATATATGACCAAGGTAAATCAGGCATGAAATATATGATAAGGTTAATGTTTTCTCAATTAAATTATATGATAGCCTTCTAAATTTTGATCCATGCGCTGCAGGAGTTCTTGTTTGTCATATAAGGAAAAGGTACCACCATTTTGAACAAAAATTATTATAAAAGTATACAATTCTCAAATCCCAAAATATATAAAAGGGTGGGGGGTCTGCGATGTCAGCGGCATGTCCCTACCCAATAAAATTACGAAGTGGCCCCCCGGGGGACTACTGGATGTTACACATAGCACGGCATCATGTGGATGTCATAGGCTGGGGCAGTGACGGACAGTATATATATGTCATCATATATGATAGAAAATTTCCATGGACAGCTACAATTTAAAGATAAAACTTTTTGTTTTGTCTTGGACTAAAATGTCGCTCTGTCATGGGTGGAAACGCGTCACGTGATTGCCGTCTAAATTTCTTTCGACGGCGTGTAGCAAAATATAGACGGCAACATGGCGGACGTTACGTCTTTTTTAGTATTGAAATCAACTTTTTGTCATGCTGTGCCGTCTATATTTGATCCTCAACAAAACAAAACACTTATTAGGATTGTTATTGACTGTCTACGGAAATATGTCGGGTTGTTCAAGTCCATAGAAGGTTCGGCTTAGCCTGGCGTTCTATGGAATTGAACAAACCGACATATTTCTGTAGACAGTCAGTAACGAACCTAATAAGTATAGTGTTTGAATATCAATGATGAACTGAAAATTAATTTATGATGTATTTTTTATGCGTATAGATCCCACACATGGGAGTCTTGTGATTTTGTATTCGAATTTTATTTTTTTTATGGACGAAAATGAATTGTATTCTACGAAAGCCCATTGAGCTCATTTTC
>CAJDSM010003166.1:0-19739 GCA_903981925.1 Ostrea lurida
GTACTGCCTATTGTCGTATTTTTACATTTGCTATAAGGTTGTTAATTACTTAATGATTCAAGTTTGTGATCTGTCGATTTAATCAACTCTACAGCATTTTAGAGTCCATGGGGGTTTCTCCTATACATTGTACCAGCAGGTTGTTATTGTGACTGGTTCAGTTGTTGAATTTTTATCTCAACCTCTGAATTTCTCCGTTTTCAATATAATTCGAACTTAATAAACAAAAAACCACCAACAAAAAAAACCCAAAGAAAACAAACACAACACTAAACAAAAAAACCCAAAAAATATAAATGGACTTAGTCTAAATGCTTTGTTGTAACGCATCAGCAGATGTGAGGCAAATTCGAAGCTCCGCTATCAATTCCGCCCATCATGATCTCCTGCTCGAGTTATGACCAGCTACGTTGGCGGTTAAGTTCACGTGCATCCATAAAGCATTCGTCATTAACCTATTTGAAACTTTTAACTTCTGTAAAGTCTTTTATTCTTACTTTGCACTTTGTCTGTAAAGTCATTTTTCGACCTAGCTATGACTGCAGCCTTTGACTGTGTTGCACGCGGTCATATACACCAAGATGTGCTCAACTTTTCTGCGCCAAATCGCTCAGACAAGTCCCTTATCTTTTGAGCATATTAATTTCTCTTTGGGACTTCTGATGGGGTTTCACTTTTCAAACTATTTCCGTTTACACGTTCGTTATGCATATTTAGTCAACATTAGCGGACATTTGCCGCCATTACAATCAGAACTCCTGTCGCATATATACAAGACTTCGATTGATCTAATCAATGTCAATTGTACGCTTTAAAACAAAGGTCACTTAATATTTACAGCTTCTATATCACACAGATTTTACCAATTTCAGGATGATATACGAGGATTTTTTTTATTTCCGGACTTCGTGGAAAAGCCGTAGTGCTTTTGAACTGGATCTCGTAGAGCGTATTGATACAAAAATCTGTGGAAAATTGGATCCACTCCTACAAGTAAAAAGCTTTGCTGAGTGCATGGATGAAATAATATTTCACAGAATGTTGGTCTAGCCCAAGGAAGTGTCATGACATTGAGCCAAGGTCACTGGTCAAATGTCAAGGTCCACAAGCACATAGTGGATTTTACTTTTCCGGACGATATTTTCACCGAGTGCTGAATTGGATAAATTTCAGCAGACTGTTGGCTGCTAGACCAAGGAAGTGTCCATGACTTAGCCAAACGTCACTGGTCAAATGTCAAGGTCGCAATGCAACATCAGTGGTTTTGAACCTTGTCCGGACCAATAAGTTTTCATTGAGTGCATGGATTGGAATTTTCACAAATTGTTGGGTCTACACCAAGG
The DNA here is from genome assembly GCA_903981925.1 of Ostrea lurida. NCBI lineage: Eukaryota > Metazoa > Mollusca > Bivalvia > Ostreida > Ostreidae > Ostrea > Ostrea lurida. Next base: position 1,344 of record CAJDSM010003166.1, read on the forward strand.
CAAGTGTCACTAACTGAGGTCAAGGTCACAAACACATAGTGGTTTTTAACATTGTCCAGGCCATAACTTTTCAATGAGTGCAGGGAGATTTCAATAATTTCACAGATTTGTGCCTCTAGAACTACAGGATGTGTCTGACTATTGCCAAGAGTCACTGTGAAAAGGTAACAAATGGCACATAGTGGTTTTACCACATGCTCTGGGTCCCATGACGGGCGATATATTAGACGACGTCTGTGCGTGTCGTCGTTTGAGTTGGTTTGGGTTAGGGGTGTTTAGTGTTGTTCTGTTTTGTTTACGTGGGGTTTTGTTTCGTTTTTGTTACTTTTGCTTTTTTAAAGCAATAAAAGTGCAAGTTCTTATTTTCTACTCACAAAGACATAAATGACAAGATCTTTTGATTTACAGTTACTATTACAGGAGAACAATATTTTTTTCAAAATCTTAAAATTAGTGTCATTTAATTATTTTACCTCATTAAAAATAACAGAAAAGTTTAAAAAGAATTACTACATAGGATACATAATTCATAGTCAATAAAACCCAGGTTCTTCGCCCCTGCCCGCTGTTACGCCCTTATCTTTAATTCCTGGATCGCGTCCGTGACTGTTTATCCAGGTCTGATCAGCCTCCATGTTTGGAGAACACGTGGAGGTCCGGGTTAGAATAGGTCCCCAGCATCCATTGCGTGTTGTAAGAGGCGACTAAATGGGGCGGTCATTCGGATGAGACCGGAAAAACCGATGCCCCGTGTCGCAGCAGGTGTGGCACGAAAAAGATCCCTCCCTGCTCAAAGGCCCAGAGTGCCGAGCATAGGCCTAAATTTTGCAGCCTTCATCGGCAATGGTGACGTCGCTTTATGAGTAGAATATTCTCGAGTGGACGTAAAACAGTAAATAATCAATCAATTAATCAATCCATGGTTGGAATAGGTTCTCGTATTTTTTCTATTCGCGAATTTAGATGCGTCACTATTTGCTTTCATTTTAATAAACCACGTATAATATGTACCTACATGTATCTATTGTTTGATAATTTATCACAAATATATAATTTCATTTGTTGCTGGTCATATCAAGTTGGAAGTTGTAAGGTCAATCTGTTTGTCAATCGGCTAGCGGTTTATTAACAATTGTTAAAATCACAGAGTATGCCTGCAATGTTTACTTCAAAACTGAAAAATCTTTTGATCAAATCGTGGATCAGTCCCTTTAATCCTCTTTTTAAAAGAAATAAACTAGATAATTAGAAATACCTTCATTCAACATAAATGACGGTTTTTATTTTTAAATTGTTTCTCTCTTAAAATTTTGATCGCGCAAATATAATTATTTCCTTCATACAAAAACGTCAAACGGTCGTAAAATATTTAAAGATATCATCAACTGACCTTAAAGAGATCAATCATTTATGACCAAGCTCCAAATTAATTTTTTCGAGCATAATTTCCACCACATTGATGCGCGACCAATGAAATTGATACGCCCATCAGTCAGTTCTTACTTCCACCAATTTGAAATGAGTTCACTAAATTAATTTTTGATGTCAATGGTAATTAAATTAGGTTGCGGGTATTAGATTTCAATTATTGCACGCAACGAATTCAATTGATAAAGAGCATAATTGTATTTGATGCGCACACCAATTCGATTATTTTCGCACCACTGATTAAATAAATGTATTGATATCTTCAAGTTTAAAGATAATCAATTATTAGAGAGCTTTTGTTGATGTAGCAATAGTCGTTTCATAAATATCTTTAATTATTAGAGTTAATGTTGATTTAATCCATAGTATCATCTTCCCTGTCTGAAGTGCTTTTTTAAGAATTTCTTCACTTTTGGGCATTGCAAGTTGAATATACCCGTAGTAATAACATAGCCGATGCCCAAAATACTAGGAAATCAGGGGTAATCATATATTTTATGACTGTTGACGCTGGTAGCCCAGAGCATTGGGAGCATTGGACAGATCATCTCTTTACTAGCTTAAGTGACATTGTGTTCAGTTGATAAATAATTTTCAGAATATTGCACAACGATCATAGACCGTACATTGAAGTCTCCAGACATGAATGAACTAATAAAAAAAGAAAGACATGACATTAATTATAATTATAAGCAGGAAATTGCAGTGACTATACTAAAAATCAATAAAAGTACATAATCCACGCCAACTGCAAAAGATTTCCTCTACACTAATGGTTTCTGTGCATCTCGTGTAACGACATAAATAATCCGCTAAACACACTGTATTTTCATAAACAATGAATAAACTGTTTTATTTATGTTTAAATCTCTCTTTAAATGGGAGTTTAAAGATTAAGATTTTATTTCTTTCAAAAAACCAATGTGATGACAGCGCACCGTTCGACTGATAACGTAGCGAAGGGGGTAGAGAGATTACGTCACGCTTCGTGGCCCGGATGTCCACCAAGTTGTGGCCCTGACTGTATTACAGGTAGAATACAGGTATATTTTGATGTGTATTGCATCCACGTGAAAGATACCCCTGCTGTTGGATTTATACCGAAAGGACAAGACGGGGAATGAATCGGAGATCTCGAGACCCAGAGCTGTAAGTATCAGAACTTTGTTATGATCACATGTTTAAGAACTTGTCAGTTCATATACGGTTAAACATCAATGGGCGGTTTAAGGGCTTATTTCGGATGTTTATATTTAGCATACGCAACACACCGTGAATGTAAACACGGCGAGGCAAAGCACATGTTCGCTCGATAAGGCCGATACATTTTCTGTATGTATAAGAAACACTTTAAAGTGAGGCTTGAAAATCAATTGCAAAGCTTGTGATAACGTGGATTGAAAAAAATGCAAATATAAGATTAAAAAAAAAATGAAATGGTTCTGCATGGCTGGATATATTCGTTGACTTGATAATAACATTGGCGGTTCCTGACACTGCACTTTTGCGCCGGTGTGCTGCATGTCGCGTGTGTTTATATAATGTCATTCAGGAGACTTCCTCTAGCATGTCAGCTCGTACATGTCTGTAAATTTAGACATGACTGGAACTTGTTGATATTGTAATTTGAGTGTTAATTAGTGCGTTTGTATGTGAAGTATGGGGAATTTAGATCGTGAAGCCTTGTCAGTATGAATACTCAGTACGGGACTACAGAATGCAGTCTGACGGAACTACCCCCCGTCATCGTGGTCAACCCAGGGAGACAAAGGTAAACACGGAGGACAGGGAGGGGGGGGGGGTCATCAATTTTATCTGTAGGTACTTCATGGGCTTTTTGGTTCAGTTTCAAAAATTGTTTTGAACTAATTCTGATGTACCAAAGTCCCAACTGGGACCAAACTCTTTAATAGGGCATTGGGCACCGAATGTTATCACCATTAACAGTTTGTACAAAAAACCTTGATGTAACGATTCATGGAAAAAGTTGTTTTTATCTCGAAAAATGAAGTCCTGCAAGGCTCAAACCAATGATCGATAGTGAATATAGTTAGAAATCCAACCCCTGAGTCACCTCTGGAGTAAATGGTTAAGTTGTTTGTTCTACAATTCCCTGTGGTACCATACGATACATTTGTTTCTTACATTCATGTTTTGTAATTTAATTTGATTCATGACGAGAAATTAAATGGGCAGCATACTGACAATTGAATCTCTATCTACGTATCTGCGAAGTGTTAGCGTTTCTAAGATATATTTGACAACAGTTTGATACTTTCCACACTTCTGCAGATCCCAGCTCTTTATCTGATATTCTCAATTCTCAAACTTTACGGTAGAAAAGGCTATATGAAAAATACGAAAATGAATATTCAGTAAATAAATGCCCTATGCCGATTTTTCAGACGTCTAGTCTAAATCTGCAGGCAGGTAAATGTTTTATCACTTTCGATTTTTCTTGTTAAAAAAAAAACCACGTTATTTAAAATCTTGCAAAGATAAGAATTGTGGACTGTTTTATCGAAATATCAGGTCGCTGATATTTCCTCGACACGGAACAATTCTGCATAGTTTTAAAACCAAACGCCGAGTAACCAAATTAAATTGGTTGAAAAACACATAGTGGTTTTTTTTATTTTGTTTTTTATTTCGCACGTCTATATGTCTCCTGGCATATCAAAAAGGCAAAACAGACCTCATAAAGCATTTGCATCCTATACAACAGTATTTCATTTACTGCTGAAAAAACCAATTCGTCTAAATGCCACTTTCGGGTCATACTTAGGGGCTGCCGATTAATATTATATCAAGTTTATTGACTGCTATAGTAATATACATTGCTTCTTCACTGTATCCAAATGAATCTCATTTTAGCACATAAGGACTCCCCATGCTCCAATTATCTTATGCCGTTTACATTGGGATTGATTTTTTGAGCAACAGACAATCCTGTATTTAACACTTCCTTATATGAGAAAAATATGGTGTCGTTTCTTATCGTAAAATAGGTATATATTAAGCAGAGATAGACTGGCTAATCCAAATACACCAGACACCAAGCCGATCTGTACAGGAGATCTAAGAAACTTCCTTCTAAATTGTCCTTCATTCGCCTACTTGGTTTTGATATTGCCCATAGCCTGATGAGAAATATGACGTTATACTACATGTAACCTTGCCGTAATTATATAACTTTGGCAGTTAAAATTTTGAGGTCGATTATTTATTTATGTATTGCCACAAACAGATGTTTCAATTGAAGCTGTGTGCCTAATACTGTAAAAATTGGTCCAATTCCCATGATATCTAACGCTTCGCAAAATATAATTTTAAATCAATGAAATAACGCACACAAGGGAGGTATGGAAAATGATAAATATTTTATTTTGTTCGGTAACGAGAACCATACATTGTCTCTCGTGGCTGTCTGTCGAGTCGGTCCTAGTCAAGGATGAATATTGAGGCGGTCCAATATTAGCTTCCAGTTTATGCATATTTTAGACTTCAAAACGGCTGTTTATTGCTAAGGGAAATTGTGCTAATCGGCATATAACCGCCACTATATTGTGGTTTATTTGGTATCGTCCGTCATGTGTTTACAATATAGAACAAATTTCAGATGTTGCATGGTCAATTTTTACCTAACTTGATTTCCATCATACATGGAGTAAGGGTTATTTGGGGTTCAAAGGCGAGGCCAATATAAGAATGTCTGTTTTATTCCAAGCTGTATACTACAACTATTGGTTGAGCACTATGATGATCAAGAGGTTTCTATCAAAATTGTGAATTTGGGATCCAGTGGCATCAAATAACCGATATTAACATGTAGAGTTGTTCAAGTAGAGCCTTTACAGATAAAAAAAATACCACACAATACACCCCCCCCCCCCAAATATACGAACGGAAAAAATTCAAACAAAGAAATCCCCAAGAAACGAAACAAAAGAATAAAACAAACAAAATTTAAAATATCTTGTTTAGATTATATCCCTTCAGAGAAACGCAGACGGATCCAATTAAAAAAAACATCGTATGAAAATTTATACAGGAATACATTTATGCTACCACTGCAACCCGTTTGATTGTTGGCCTTTTATACACGTTGTAATAATATGTGTACATCATTAAGAATTCAACAGTTCCGGGACCTTCAACTCCTAGGATTCAACCAGGACTTAATTATTCCTCAAACTCTTACCTGTTACTGCTCCCCACCCGTCCTGAAATTGAAATTCTAGTTATCTAAGNTCAACAGTTCCGGGACCTTCAACTCCTAGGACTCAACCAGGACTTAATTATGGCAGTCTTCAAACTCTTACTTGTTACTGCTCTCCACCCGTCCGGAAATTGTTTCTGGATTCGCTACTAGTTATCTAATAAACAAATAAAAGTACATCTACCATGAATTATCTATACATATGCTGGACGTAAATCATGAGAATATCTTCTCTTTATATTGGGAAGTGACCTTTCGAATCCCTTCAACCAAGGCTACTTTGTTGCAAGTTTGGTTCCATATAAGTAGAATTAGCTAACGATTCTTGAGTAGAAATTGAACATGTGCTAATTTACAAACAGACGGATGCTGGACTCAGGACAACAATATAAGCTTACTTGGGTATTCAGCTCCCCAGTTAAACTATAAAGCAAACAGAATAAAAGTTTCCCCGCGTTTATTTATTAATTGAGCCATCATCCCTGTCATTTTTAACGAATTTCAAAAATTAAAATGTTTATGAAGCATTTTATCATCCCTCCCACAATCCCCTTTATGCATTATGAAAAAAGTCAACTTTAAATTGATAAATGTTATACACCTAATCTTTGTCCGTTATTATTAAATGATTTTTTTTAATGTTCTTACCAAACGTACGTTTTATAGAAACTTTGTTATCATTAATTTTAAGGTGTGGACGCACTTGGATCCATACCAAATACTAGTAGTCAGTGACTATAATGTTTGAAACCAATTTACTTACTTAGTCGGATCAACTGGTCGAAAATGAATTCTTTAGACTTTGAATTTTAACAGTTTATATAAAATAAACCAGTTCTTTCTAAACACCATTAGTAAAGCATTTTGTAGATATGCATTAATTCGTTTTGTGGTGGTTTTTTTTAAAATGAAAATAAAAACGAAGTCTGCTAATTCGGAGGTAGAATATTGCTCAAATTACCACCACCTCCGTTTTAGCCAATGGAATTAAATGTTAATTATTCAAACCATGTAATTTTCAACCAATCAAACAGGAGAGGAAGTGTAATCTCCGGAGATTTGACATTTTCGGTTCTTCATACTGTCCTTTTAGGCAGATGGTAATGAACAGAAATATCGTTTTCCTCCCGAAGCTAATTGCATAGTTACAGCCCAAGCAAAGAAGGAACCTTTTGTAACAACTTTTAGTGGAAATCACAAACCCCAGTCACAATGCTGTATCCATCCCTACACATTCTGACATTATCAGGCCACAGTCTCTTGTCTTTGATGGAAGTAAAGCCGGGTGCCTTGGGGGAAACAAAACGTTTTCCACTATACAGTGCAAATAGGATAAACCTTATTAGTAAGTCATCCTGTGTAGCTGCCGATCTATAAATGTGAGTTCCAGTCTAGCAGAGGTTTTAGTTTTTAGGCAACTGTTTATACCCAAACTGCAATTTTTTTCCCACTAGGTAAGTTGTAATTGTGAGGTTTTGAATTTAGAAATAGTATCCTTGCTTTTATATATAACTATGTAATGAAGACGTGGACACTTATGCTTTACACAAAATATTTCTTGTTTATTAATCATTTCTCTAGACCATGATTACAAACAAAGCCAAGTTTTAAAGTTGCATTTCGGTATAACATGTACAGTAGTTTGATAACTTGATTAAATCCTACATGTATAACATGAGTTAAAGTAGACCACCAGCATTTCAACTTGATCAAAGTCCCGGAAGTACTGGAAGGAATATGCATCCTGAAACATTTGTCCAATACTTTGATATAAGATTACGACAAATAATATCAGACAGAAATTAGGGGGGATGAAATTAACAATGTGCTTCTGAATAACAACTTTTCCTGGAACATGAGCACATCTTTTTCTTCATCAATCGATGCCATAAATGCATTTTTAAAAAATCCTTAAATCAAGATTTCCTTTAATAAGATAGCATACACCTAGAGGAATTAACTATTCAAATTGTTAAATGATCATTTGATAATTTGAAGGAATGTTTTAGTTGAAGAGGTAAACTAATGGGATCAGTTCTTACAGTTCTCTCGTACATTTTGCACAGCACTATAAGGCACTTCAGAATGGATATATAGGTATCGCAATATAAATGTTCAAGTTAACCGTAGGCATTTTATATATAATATACATGTAGATGACTTCCTTCCATTTGCTATAACTGTGATGGTGCTTGCTACTATCTTTATTGAAATAGGAAATCAACGACATCATAGGATTTGACGAAATATCTTTAATTTGGCAAAGCATAGATCCACACAATGACGAAATGGGAGAATATGAAAATCATAAATTCAATGCCTTGTGTTTTATAAAGACAGGCACTTGAGAGTTGCTATTCATGCAGTGGACTTGACATCATAGAAAATATTTTACTATTGATTGCTTTAATTTTTGTCATTAGAGAGTGGAGATATTTATTTTTGAAACTAATAGAAAACTATCATAAATCATTAAAGAGTCATTTTATCTGGGATTTAAAGCAATTTTGTATTTAAAAAAATAGAATTATATTCATGAAATACGTGTATTTACAAAAATATATACATGTATATAGCAATACACGTGAAAAACGATAATGTTCTTCAAATATAAAAAACAGACCCCTGGGGATCCGGGTTAGAATAGGTCTTTGAACAGCATCTCCTTGCGTGTCGTAAGAGGCGACTGAATGGGACGGTCATTCGGAAGAGACTGCAAAAACCGAGGCCCCGTGTCACAGCAGGTGTGGCCTAGGTGTGGCATAGACCTAAATTTTGTAGCCCTTCACCGGCATTGGTGACGTCTCCATATGAGTGAAATATTCTCGGTAGGACGTAAAACAATAAATATTCAATCAATCAAATATAAAAACAGATAAGAGCTAACTTAGATTTACACACACGATATACAGACCTATATCAATAATCGTTAATCTTATAAATTATATTTGTTTTAAGCTCACATCACTATAGTTTCTTCCCAAAGCAGAATCATGAGAATTTTGACCCTGATTTGACTACGGATTGCTCCGTTTACCTGATCAAGACTATGGGCTCACGGCGGGTGTGACCGGTCAACAGGGTATGCTTATTCCTCCTAGACTCCTGATCCCACATCTGGTGTGTCCAGAGGCCCGTGTTTGCCCAACTCTTGTTTTTGTATTCTATTTGGGATTTACGAGATTGATCACTGTTCTTTATCTTTGTCTTTACATCTCCATATTTACAACAAAAATCTTTCACTTGCTTTCATTTAAATTTTCCTGTAGATCTGGGTGTTTTTATTTTTTTTGTTTTTTTTTGTTTTTTTATTTTTACATCCTTTTCAATTTAAATCATTCTTATAGTATATATCCAATAGTTTCATATCAAATATTGTTATAAGGCCACAGTTGGTTTACGGATCCCCCCCCCCCTAAAAACTTATGGTCGATCGGGAGAAAAAGAAAATAAAATGAATATTTTTAAATATTTCTTGTTGTTTTATTTTCAATTAATCCTTAACATTATTTCGTAAGTACAAATAAACAAATTTAAAGATGCAATGAATATTTTATGAGTGACTAGAATGTATTAGATAATGTAATTCCAATTTCAGGGTATATTTAAATAACTATTTAGATATCTATGGTACACTTTGGTGCAACGTAAGCCGAGAAATGTAGAAGACCATACATGTACATGTAGCTCTACAAGTAGATCCTAAAAATATATGAGTTTAAGACTCGTGTATAAACAGGAAATAAAGATCAAAGAATTCATAAATGAATAAGCTACACAACGGAAATCAGTATTAGTTTGTAGCTATTATCTATGTCATGCTGAGAAATTTAATATCTTAAGCACCATTACAGTTTTATGTAATTTAATGTCAGGGTGTTTATAATATATATCCCATAAAATACTTCAAATTACATTTTTCTCTTATAGTGACTGGCTCACGATTTTTTGATAAAAGATTGTTTTTTTCATTTGATGTTAAACATTGAAGACATAACTCCATTTAAAGCCTACATTAAAATTTTGGACCTTTCTGAATGGCAAGATTTAGAGAGATATTTTAGTCGTAACTCTTTGTTATGTAAACAAATTCGAGTCTTTTTGCTCACCTGAGTCGAAGGCTCAAGTGAGCTTTTATGATCGCTTTTTGTCCGTCGTCTGTCTGTCGGTCAACTGTTCACATTTTCGACATAGATCTTCTCTAGAACCAGTGAGCTAAATTCAACCAAACTTAATACAAATCATCCTTGGGTAAAGGGGATTCAAGTTTGTTCAAATCAAGGACCTGACCCCCTTTGAACGGGAGATAATAACGAAAATGCAAAAATAGGGTGGTGTCATTTGAAAATCTTCATCTCAAAAACCACTGGACCAGACATGAAAGCTTCTTGATATAGCGGTGATTCAAGTTTGTTCAAATTATGACCTCCAGGGGTACGATAGGGCACAATAGGGGATCAAAGTTTTACATGTGAATATATAGGGAAAATCTTTAAAAATCTACTGGGCCAGAAAAGATGAAATTTATACGGAAGTTTTCTGATATAATGGAGATTCAAGTTTGTTAAAATCACGACCCCCGAGGGTAGGGTGGAGCCACATTAGGTAATCAAAGTTTTACATGTGAATGTGTAGGAAAAATCGTCTTGTCAAGAAACACTCATTCAGAAAAGCTGAAATTTTTATGAAAGCTTTCTGATATAGTGGAAATTCAAGTTTGTTCAAATTATGACCCCATGGGTACTGTGGGGCCACAATAGGGGATCAAAGTTTTACATGGGTACAGTGTATATATAGGGAAAATATTTAAACATCTTCTTCTCAATAACCATTGGGCCAGAAAAGCTGAAATTATACGAGAGCTTCCAGATATAAAGGATATTCTTTAGATTTAGGGTCGGCGGATCTGTAAACCAAGAAATAAAAAGCCTGTGGCCTAATGAAATACTCTCAACAATTTCTCATACCAATTCAAAATGTTCTCATAATATCCCCTAAGTACATGCCAAAATTCTCATCACAGTAAACAACAACATATTAGGAGACGTAGACAATTTCGTTTATCAGGTCAGCAAGACTTAATGGAGATTTCGCCATTGAATAACAGAATAACAAAAGCCACGTCCCGCCAAAGTAAACATAATAAAAGCGATAAAATACCCGAATGTCGCAGAATTTATAAATATGTTCAGAGACATCTCAAATATGAAGTGTTAAGAAAACCTACGTCTTGAAATTGCTTATACTTAAATTTGTACATTTACCTCTTATATTACAGACTTTAGTAACCCACTATTAGATCTGTTTTAATGTATCTATATTTACAGACATTTAGTACTTATCTGGTTTAATGTATCTATAGCTACAACGAGACCTTGGCATTGTAGGCGAGAAGTATGCGCTGAACCGTGGTATTATCACACAGTTACATGGAGATAGATCTATTTCCGCAAAATCTTGTTTAATTATAAATAATGTATTAATACGCGATCTTATCACTGTCAAACGCAAACTACAACTTGTATGGTGTAAAAAGGATTCGATTAATTTAAGTTAACTTTCTTGCATGATTATTTACTTTTTCACCAGTTAATGAAATATTTATCATTTGAAAACTATTTTCTATTCCTCACCAACAAGATTCGCCCCTGCTAGTAAACAGGTAACCCCAAAAATTTAGGAGAGAAATCAATCGCACTTATACGGCATTTCTGTTAGAAAAAATGGAAAATCCAAAAATGTCGCTTCACAGATTGTACGAGGTATATAGTTAGCACTTTGACGAAGCATTCGATAAGGCTTTTTGGTTACTAGTACATCTACATAACAGCAAATGTTTAGTGCTCACCGAGCGCTTATCGTATATACCCTAATCGCTTATTTCGTAGACTTGACTTAAGGTAGCCCACTACACCAAAATTTTAATTAATGATACGTTTAAACACCTTTCATGAAGCCCAGTTTCACTATCGAAAAAGTAATACAGCACTCAATTATTTTATATGAATTTTTAAATCATGAAATAAAAATTTGGTGTAGTGGGACTCCTTAATTCCTCCTGAGCGTTCATACTCCGTTAGTTTGTAAAGAGCACAATACATGGTGGTAGAGCTCATTAATTTTTTTTATTATTAATGAATGGTTTCAGAATGACAACTAACAATCATTAAATGGCTGAATATGAAATGACAAAAGACGAAAAAGGTGGAGTTGATTGAAATATTTCCTGGGGTATTATTGTCGATCTGAATCCGGAAAATTACCTACACTTAAAACAATTGAAGATGTAATTGTTGAACACGGATTTGGACATGAATATCTCAGAGAGATTCTGTCAATGTTAGTCTTTCAGAAGGGCGTCGGTCTGGATTTTGCTGTTTTTTTGAAAAGTAAAGCAGCATGACTTGAGATCATGAATGATGCAATAACGGGGACAGGAGCATTCGAGATGATGGTCACTGATGTTGACTGTCCTCCACCCACGAGTTTCAGGTTGCATAAGATTCTATAAACCTGTCTCTTGCATACATTGCTCAAGGCGTTTAGACAAACATTAGTGTACTTCACGGGTTTGGAAATGCTGCCCTTGAATCCACGGAAAATTCTTTTGCTGAGGGACTTTCCTGTGTACCAAATGTGTTAAGCTGAATCTGAGAAGACAAGAACATTCTCAACACATGTGTTAAATAAATACAATGCATTTCCATCATTTATTTCCAATAGACAACACAGCAATTAAATGGAGACATTCTATTTACAGATGTAGAATAAATCAGTTTGCAAATAGCGACCTCCTCAGATTCTATTCCTCCCAGGAATTTTTTTTGTTGAGTTTCCGGACTTAGTGTTGCATATTTAAGACCATCATCAGTATGAAAATTGACGGAATCGCAACTGGTGCTGAAACTACGGGCCACATGTGACAGAATAAATTGAAAGGTGATATTAGACACACAACAGCTGGGGAGCCCATGCGGAGGGGTGGTGACGGAGGCGGTCCGTAGGTACAACGATAATCTCTAAAGACCCTGAAAACTGCTGGTCTTCTCGTGTGTAGAGTACCTTAATGCTCCAATTTTGGCCATGGTTTTCAACGTAGCTTGCCCACCTGCGAAAGGCCGTCCGGAAATGCTTAACAAGGATAATTTTGTTGAAGCAGTCTTTATTCTGCAAACGCCAATGTATGGCTGATCTGATGTTTTTATGATAGTAAGCAGCTTGAATGCCGATCGTGTATCAAGATATACTTGTGTCTTTTGGCTTCACAAAAGAATTGGAGTAATTTCTTCGCTACATGTACATCGTATCTTTCGACCATCTCAAAATCCATATCTAACAGTTGTAAACCTTCATGTGACGATCTGAAACAAAACATTGGGTTTTGTATTTTTTAAGTTAAAAAAAATCATTTGAATTTATTGACAGCTATAAAATGCATTTGAATTAATTCTCTTGTTAATTCTAACCCGCCCCCCCCCCCCCCCCCGTTTAGATGTTAACATATTGTAGTTTGTGTTTATTTAGAGATTGATTTTTTAAATTTATTTACTCAGTATTTTAATTTAAGAGAGTCTTTAGATACATTATTAAATTTCTTTCGGTATAATGTGCATGATAAATGTTACTGTCTTGAGTTGTCTGTTTTGTTTGAAAGATTTCTAGTTATTGTTGAATATTTTTATCGGTTCAGCTAATATCATTTGGTTGTTTTAAAGTTCTTTGTTAACCTTGGAACAAAGCGATTCAGATTGACGGGCATCCTGAAAGCTCTGTAAGTTAGAATCTGTAATGGACCTGAATCACTTAGGTGTTGGTGGTCTGTTTTCAGTGGTAGAGACGATGACAGGTGCCGGAAGACAATTTATACATGATTCGTTTAGCGTCATTTCCGTGTGTTTATTGTTCTGCACATTTATAGAGGTCAAAGAAGAAAGATCGCAAAAAAGGGAGATCTAGAAATGTCGGAATATCCTCACCACAAAGTAGAAAACACTCGGCACCCATTTCTTCATTTCCAAGATCAAAGTCACCGTTAGAAGTCCCCATGTTTGCAGTGGCGGAAGTTGCAAATTAGAAACGATAGTCAAAGTGATGAAAGCAACAATCTGTTTTTCTTACTGATTTCTTAAAAAAAATATCTTGAACTCTTGTCTAAATTTTACTCAAATTTATTTTTGCGTTAATATGCCACGAAGTAAGAAGAAAACCAGGCAAGAGTAGTGTAATTTATGGAGTTCCATTTCTGTCATGTGCTCCATCGTACCATCGCCTGGATGGTACATGTACACTGTACATGTACGGTGACATTAAGGTACAGTGGCGATGACGATGGCACAAAGGTGATGTCACGATGCTACAACCATACCATATTGTACCATCGACCTGTTTGATGTGTGTTTTTACTCTGTATTTACACTTGATTATTTTAAAGGAACAATGGTTAACATAAATATTATTTCTATTTTACGAAAGGAGTTTTCTAACAATATATCTATTTCTCTGATTAAATGCACGCGATTTCAGCAAGCATACTTTACATGTAATCATATATGTGTAGTGTAATATTTGACAGTACAGGTTTAATATTAAAAGTTTTCGTTAATGTTCTTATAAAGGTATCTCTGAAAATGGTATTGAACTTGGATGATGTTGATGGTACTATATTTTAAAGTCGAGATACTTACGATTAAATGTGTATGTATGGATATTGTATATAAGATTAGATATATATAATAGAATCGCATTCCATATATAGATAAATTATATTTTTTTTTAAGATTTAGGGTTTCCTGTATTTTTATTTCGTAAGAGCCAAAAATATCCATGTATCATTTCTAAAGTTTGGTGACAACTGGCAATATCCTGGATGCCAATGACATAAAAGATAAACCCTTAATATCAATATTCAAAAGAACAACTACTTCCTTGATTCGGGAATATAAAATGCGAAGGAGCGAGTGGCCTGAAAATCACATACATGTAGCTGCTATTAGATATTTTAGTGTCCGTCTGTCTGTCAACACTTTTTGTGAACACTAAACTCAAAACATATACATTGTACATAGCTGAACCTTTGCACACTTGTTTATCATCATATGCAGATGTGTATATTGAAACATTTGCCCCAGCGGGTTCCTTGCTGACTTTGTCAGTGTTCAAGTTTTTTGTCTAGCAATTGCGATTTCTTTGTTCGTATGACTTACTTGGCGCTTGACTTTGGTGAGTCAAAGGGGATCGGGATATTGATTCATCAGAAGAAATAGTGCAGACATATTTAATAATTGTCTTGTTATGTGGTGTGTTGAATTAATAGATGAATTAATTAAGGAAATTGACATTAACATGGATGACAGAGGAAATTTTAAAAGTACATTATGTACATGTTGGGGAGTATTTTTAAGATGAAGGCTGTCACTCCTGTTCGTATCAATACGCGTTTGGCGTAGAAGGCGCTTTTGATGATGTATAATAATGAACTGTTTTAAATTATTAGAGGATGGTGTATTTTGCTGATGTTAAATGAACTGTTTCAAAATATTAGAGGATGATCCCTGGGGATTTATTATAAATGTAGGAGAAAGGGACTGGGATTAGACTACACGAGAAAACAACCTACCTGTCGTCGGCTGAATTGTAGGTGGCAGTGCACCCAGATATGTGATGTACATGCATGTATAGATTTTAAAAGTATTAATTTATCTTCCTTATCTAGGCCCTTAACGGTGGTCAAGAAAGTGTATGACACAGCGTGTAATGACCGGTTTTCTCCACTACGTATGTTATGTACAGCTTAATTTGAATGGAGGTGATTATATAATTATGGTTTTAAATATAGATGGAGATCAATATGGTGATAGATGGAGATCAATATGATAGAGATATAAATAGTACAGGGGGGGGGGGGGTCCTGGTCCCAGGATTGTGAAACATCTTAAAGTTTAAGGCAAAATCTGACTATTGTGAAATCCATCATACCAAAATCGTTATTCAGTATTGTTGAACCTTATTTCTAGTGTCTGAATTTCTATTCTAAACCAATGAACATCTCACAGGTGATTGAAATTTTTGACTGAAGTCTTAATTTGTTTCATGATCCCGGGGGCTGGAAGCAAAATAGATTTTTGCGGTTTGACTGTGGAAAAACGCCAATATCAAAGTCTTTCTGACTGTACCCCTCCAGTTGCTAGATCCACCCATATGGAATGGACTTTCAGCTTTTGATGCACATTGGTATAGATATAATGGTCAAAGTGCCGAAAATCTGGTGAATGAATTGCTACTATTTTACCTACCTCTGAACTAAATCATCATACCCTATATATCGTACATGTACAGTAGTGGTAAAATGGAGATTAGCGCGGAC
Source organism: Ostrea lurida (assembly GCA_903981925.1). Taxonomy (NCBI): domain Eukaryota; kingdom Metazoa; phylum Mollusca; class Bivalvia; order Ostreida; family Ostreidae; genus Ostrea; species Ostrea lurida. The sequence goes on from CAJDSM010003166.1 coordinate 17,354, forward strand.
GTGGAAATTAAAAGCATAAAAAACAAATAAAGGTGTGTCAACATTGCTTAGTTAAATTTACTTTTTGGTTATTGGTTAGATTAAGCAAGTGGATATTCATTTCGCAATTATTAGAGATAAACTTTCAGAGTGGAAGAAAGAATCGAAGTAATATTAAGCCCTCTATCCTTAATGACTGTAACTTGGGCTCTATACTAACTCAATAAACCAATCTGACAGGGATGAGGTCGTGTCATTCATCAATTCTGGTCTTGCAACTCCAGAAATTGTAATTAAGAAACGCGCACGAAAAAAGCACCCCCTAAAACCAGATTTTGGCTTTCTTCCCAATTCCTTGCGTGCCCACTTTATTCGATTCCAAAAAGAAAAAAACACACAATAATCATACCCTACATAATCAGAAATGAGGAGTTTATGATTTTATGACAATAGTTGGAATGGTGTCTAGCTATGATCAATATAGTGGTATGTATGGTATGTTCGTTAAGAGGATCCGGGTTAGAATAGGTCCTCAGCATCCCACTTAGTATCATAAAGGCGAGCGAGATCGCGGGCGCGTCATTCGGATGAGCCGCAGATAATCCGAGTCCCGTGTCACAAGCAGAGGTGGCGACGATAAAGATCCCTCCCTGATCTGCTCACAAGGCCCCAGATGTCGAGGCATAGGCCTAAATTTTGGCCAAGCCCCTTCACCGGCAAATTGACCGTCATCCATATGTGAAATATTCTCGGCTGGACGTAAAACAAATAAAAATCATCAATTCAATATTACTGTATAACAGGTCACCTCTTTTTTGAGTTGTACAGATCTGTTACACAATTGTCCTGGCACGAACCCAATTTTAGAACGTCTGGTATGCCCACGACATCCAGCAGAAAACTCTCTTTAAGCCGTGTTGGACGAATAAAACTGCGAGACATTTATCTCTTTAATGTCCAGACTTCACTTTTCTGCACTTTTTTCGTTATCACATAGACACCTGATGTACATGATAAGCTAAGGCGAGGATCGGTACACCGATGCATCACGATACTCGTCTTTTTATACGACCACATGTCGATTGAACTTACGATACCCGACCTCCCACGACCTACCGTTTTCCAAAAAACCGAACAGTTACAAATCGGGTATTTTTGTCCGTTGTAGTAGAAAAATAAATTAGGAAAAAACATGGCTGCTTCATAATAACGAAACTAAATTGACTGCAGCAAGCAGGGGAATGAAGAGTTGACTGCTATTCTACAGAAAGTGAAAACGTCTTAAGAAATTTTGTTTACTTAAAGAATTTGTGAAGTTTTAGAGCATTGTGAAATTTATGTTATTCTAGTCAAGTTTTTGTTTTGACCTAAATGAATTTGAAATCTTTTATTCTAGTTTTTATTGATATGCAAAGTATCACGATATGTCAAATATCGTGACAGGTATCGGATCGGCTAGAAAAGGTATCGTCCCATCCTAGTAGTGTTGGAATCATCAAATATAATTCTTTCCTCGTATGGCAAATTACTAGACGTAAGTTGAAAGTAATGTCAATAAGAAAAATAATGAAAAAAGTGGGGAATGTAATGCATGATCTACTTTTTGTCAAACTAACAACGTTAAAATACATGGAACTATCCTGCAGACAGGTGAAGTATTATAAAACATTAAAAATAAAGAATACATTACAGATTATAGAAACATACATGTATATACACCATGTATATGTGTGTCTCTGCAGATTCATAGTTTTAAATTGACACCGAAAAAATTTGACGATGAATAGATTTTATGGTAATTCATCTTTATAAATTAAGAGTTGAAATACAAAAGTCGAACAACTGTTATTGATGGGATATGTTGAACTTTTGTAGGCTCACTTTAGCACATGTTATTCGTTTTTCCAAGTTTTTTTTTTCTTTCAGTATGTGCACATTGATATCAAACTTGCTCTACATTTTCTTGATGAAAAGCTACAGATCAAATGGGACTTTTCTCACGGCTGACCAACTTTTTCAAAGAGTCCTTTGCGTTAAATTCGTTTACGGCATTTTTTTCAATATGCTTTGATATGAAACTTCCTGTGTAGGTTCTAATGACCAACTTCATTTCAAATTATACTTTCGTCACGTTACATTCACTAATGCATGTACAAAAATCATAAGCTCTTTTAAAACTTAGTTTTCGTTGTTGATTGATATGAAATTTGCCGTGTAGTTGCGTGGTCAGAACAACGCCCTTAATTTGCGATTTCACAGGAAATTCAATGCCTTTCATATACATAATTCAAAATACTTTTGCCACACGTACATGAGACTTCCACCCGACAGATGAGAAATACGCCTTTAAAAAATGAATGTCCTACTATGCGAATTATAACTGTGCGTCCGACGACCCAAAAATGCA
>CAJDSM010003167.1:6144-24063 GCA_903981925.1 Ostrea lurida
GTGGAGAGAGTAATAATTTTGGATACTTTAAATTTGTTTTTTCTTCTATTTTCCATTTATTGTGCTGTATTTTAAATGGTTGTTCTCCTCCAAATTTGTTCCCTATTATTTTGAATGTAGTTTGGTCATATAATAATTTATGGTCATTTTTAGCTGTATGCCAGTGATATTCTTTATTTTGGAAGTATAATAATATTTGACAGTTTGAATAGTGTTAAACTTTGATGATTGGTGTTATGTTTCCTCTTTTTCGTTGTGTCTGATTGTGTTTTTATCATTTTCCCTCAGATTTTTGAATTTGTGTGTTTATATATAATCCTGTTCATAATAGTATAATTTATAGAAACTTTTTGTGTAATTTTCTTATCTCGTGCGATTACCTCTTATTATTATATCCTCTAGATATTATCTTGTGGTCATTGATTATTTGGGTTTGCGATTTTTAGGCTATTTTTAATCTGGACTACTGCAATCTGTCATTGTTGTACTGATGCAGATTTGTGTCAGCCATTAAGCTTTTTGTTCTTTGATGTAGACATACATATTTGGCACATAGTATGGATATCACACATGAGAAGATGGTGTCAGATAATTCTTGACCCTCTGTATAAACCTTGTCTTTTGTCTCAGGTTCAATATTTATAAGGTTTTTAACATGGATTTGTGTCTGTTTGTATTTTTTTTTCAACTTCAGTGACTCCAGCATTAATATGTGGGTGTGGGAGGGTAGTCCTTTTGTGAGTATTTAGTTGTATTTAACTTATACCAAAAAGGATGCACTGATAAAATGTTATCTGAACAGCTGTTAAAGCATGATTTTAACATATTGTTAAACAACTTTATTCTTTGAACAGCTTGTTTATTGAGTGCATGATGTAAAAAGTTTTAAGATCAATAATATTAGCACCAGTGTTTTGAAAATTTACAACAAAGGAGACTGACATTTTAATATTTTTATTAATGAAGAATTATGTACACATCTCGAATGACAATGAATTGGTAGACAGATGTCAAATGGTGAAATTATGTTTTTGTCTATGCCATTTTTGACCAACTTTTAAGTTTATGTATGGTTTGATTTTTTGATTAGTTCTATATTTTTCGTTTCAAACATGTAATAACACATTACTATGGAGAGCTTCATCTCATTTTCTTCGTGAAGCCATTTCTGCTTACTTATATTCCACTGTGAAAACTATTTATGGTCCTTTGTTTTTAGCTTGGTGAAAAAATTTTATGAGTTCACATGAATATGTTTTCATTCTGAGATAATTATATATACGTAAATACCTCTATCGGTCGAGTCAGAAGGGACTTTGAAAAACTTTGACGAGATAATCCGGGGGTTTTGAGATATTCAATTCGATCTTCAAACATTTCTTTTTTATTGGGGAACGCCGGAGGAATACTTTGATAGGGCGTGTTTGGTGTAATTGACGGGGACTTACAAAAGTGCACTGGTAACAGCTGTAACGAATTATCGCAACCCGGGTCTACCTGGAAGGCGAGCGGGACTTTGGTCAATAATTAGCATTAGTTTTTACAGCCGCAAGCGTGAATGTGTGACTTGAGTAGGCAGGTATGGTAGCGAGGGAATTGACTGCACTTAAGAGTGAATAGGTGAAAATAGGGCATGGGACTTGAAATATTTTTGAATAAGCGGGGTATTCGAGTAACATGATTCGAGTACGGTTTTTACTGTACTTTGTCATCGCGAAAACATGCCTGTTGTTCTGATTAAAATATATTGATCATTCTCTTGTTTTGATTTTCTAATAAGTCAATTATAACATTTTTTCATAATTCAAGTGACAAATAAACATGTCAGAGGCAGTTGAAAATGGGAAATGAGTGAAGCAAGATTCCCAGGCATGTCAAATTTTTGGATTGGGTCCTTCAATGCGACGATTGTTCTGAACCACCAGACAACTATCAACAAGTTTTGAAATATGCAAGTTTGTTTAACAGATTCAGGAATTGTGACTTTTTTCCCAAAAGGATTTGAATCATGCCCTTGAAACATTTCAATGATACATATGATTTTCAAAACAACATTACAACAAATCAAAAAAAAAAAGAAGAAAAAAAGAAAACATACATTCAATCATTTGGTTGTTGGTGCTTGCATGATATTTATAAGGATGCTTTTTCAAAAGGTGTAAATTTTGCAAATAAATTTGTCATATACTGAAGTGAACTTGTTAATACAGACCTTTTTCATATATTTTTTTGTTATATAGTGATGAGAAGGTAATATAAATTAATTTATTAACATTATATAGAGTAATTTTGTAAAGCAATATGGGTTTGATAATTTCTGAAACATGCACATTCCAAATTTTACAACGTGTGTGTAGGATGCTCTAATACAAATGCTTGGTGAAGGTTCAGCTTTTGAATTAGGGTTTGTGGTGACAAGTATTCTTACTTCTTGATTTCTCTATTCAACTTATTCATTGATTGGCAATATATTTCCATGAATTTTGAATTTTAATTATTTAAGAAATTTGCAATACGATAATGAAACAATGATTTTAGTGCTAATTAAGTGATAGATTGAATTTGTTTGAAGCTTTGAACCATAAAAAATAGAGATGTGATATTTTGTTATAATTATAATGCATATTCTTGATTTATTTCATTTATAAAGTTCAATGTATGATTGAATACAATTCTAATTAATGATTTGATTATATGTGTAGTGAACAAATGCTTACAAATGAATATACGTCCATGACAATAAAATGGGTTGTATTATGGTATTGCGTGGTTCGTCTGTCCATTGTGGATCAGGTGAAAACAGTATTTAATCATCAGCTTGATATACAAACAGTACTAACATTAATGTAAAGGAAGAGCCTTTTGTTTTTCAAGGTCAAGGTCAAACTGACATTACTCGATAATACAACATAGAATTAAGAAATAGTGCTAATAAGACTAGAATGATTGATATTATTGTGGAATCATCATTGTTTGTGGGTGACCAATGTTCGTGGATTTCATGGTCACTTTTATCCACAAATTAACATCCCACGAACTGTTTTTATTTTTTTTTAATCTTTATAGATATTGTGCCATTTGCATTATTTATGAATTACCACGAATTATGTCCCCACGAACCATCAAAATTTTGGTTACCCATGAACATTGCCCCATGAATTAAAATGATTCACAGTATTACACAAAGTCATCCATCACAGACAGATTTTATAATGTTATATGTTACAGTGTGTTTGTGTAATTGTGTGTATGTTAGATCGTGCAATCTGCACCATGTGGGATGGATAAGAAGAGTACTAATAAGGCCCAGAAATCAAACCTGGTATACATGCTCCCCATGGTGAAGAGACGCTTTTTTTTCTGAAGGTGAAAGGTGTGGGTGATAGGTTCAGCTAAGGGTAATCAGGAGGGAAAATGAGTAAAGAAGGGTAGGGTCATCAAACTTTGTTGTAATGTCCTCTGTGGTGTTGGTGCTAATTTTTTCAGGAAGCAGTAATGTTGTTTCTCAGATTATACCTTTTTAGAATGAATCTCTTAAATTTGATGTTTTTAAACAGCCATTTTAGAACTTAACATTTTATTAATACTTTTTATGCCCTCACATGAAATAACCAGGGGCATATAGTGTTGCAACAGTCTTGTCATTCCATCTGTTTCAATACTTTGTCTTCACAACTCGTCTCAAACTCTTCAGAAGATTTCAACGAAAGATCACACAACATGTAGATCTGCATGTGAGGGGGGGAATCTGTTCAAACTTTTATACAGGAGTTACGGTTCCTGGACATAGATTCATTTGGTTTAAGGCAGTATCATTTTGTCTTCTTAAACCCTTCGGAGGATTTCGATCACATTATGCAGATCTGCATGTGGAAGTGAAGGCTGTTCAAACTTTATTACAGGAGTTATGTCCCTTGGACTTAGATTTTTGTGTGAAAAGCAGTATCATCTTGTCTTTGCAACTTTCTCTTATTATGTCTCCCTCTCTCCAGGGGAGACATATTGTTTTTGTACTTTCTGGCGTCTGTCTGTCACAAATCTCGCGAGTGCTTCTCCTCCTAAACGCTTATCAGATACTTGAATTGACTTGTAGCTTGCATTGCCTTTGTGCCATTGTAGATGTGCATATTGTCAGGACAGGAGTCCAATTATTTTTCCTTCAAGTTATGGTGGATCCAACAGGGGTGGAGGTGTAAAATCACAAATATCTACGAGCGCTTCTCCTCTAAACCGCTTATCAGATAGACTTGAAACTTTGTACAGTGCTTCCTTGCCATTTGTAGATGTGCATATTGTCAGGACAGGAGGATCCAATTATTTTCCTTCAAGTTATGGTGGATCCAGGGGGTGAGGGTGTAAAATAGTTGTGAACACTTCTCCTTCTATACGGTCTATCAGATAACCTTGAAACTTTGTACAGTGCTTCATTGCCATTTGTAGATGTGCATATTGTCAGGACGGGATGGAGGATCCAGTTATTTTCCTTCAAGTTATGGTGGATCCAAAAGGGGTGGAGGGTACAAAAACATTGACAGGATGAATATACTAACATATTTAAGCACAAACATATTCAGGACAGGATCGAGGATCCAATAATTTTCTTCAAGTTATGGTGGATCCAACAAGGGTGGAGGGTGTAAATAGCTTGTGAACACTTCTCCTTCTATACGGTCTATCAGATAACCTTGAAACTTGGCTTATACAATGAAGTACATAAACAAGAGGAATACTACAATATTGCTCCTATCAGTTTTTGAATACTTCTTCCATTCATTCATCAATTGCACAAAATACTGTGATAGTGTCAATGTTCCTGCCCAAGCTTCCTCCTCCATACCAGGCACTATATTAATGGGGTTGTAGTAATTTAGAGCAATTTCAATTTGGGGAGGAGGGAGACATTTGTTTTTAATAAAAACAATTATATTTAAAACTCTTTGGAGGATTTTTGGTACAATGAAAGATCACAATATGTAGATCTACATGTGGGAAGGAGAAGACTGTTCAAACTTAATTACAGGAGTTATGTCCCTTGGACTTAGATTTTTTTGTGTAAGGCAGTATCACCATGTCTTTGTAACTCCTAAGTCCTTTGGAGGATTTCAATGAAACTTGGTACATTTAAAGACCCCACCATGTAGATGTAAATGAAAGGTTAGCAATATATGCCCTCAAGGGTCACAGATAAACTTTGCTGCCGTGGTGTACTGACAAATCTAGTTTGGTATTAGAGGAAGAACCGAACACTGTGAGAGCCATGTCTTGACCACTGAATGATTTATTTCAATGGTTATATTTTCTTTGATTACTACTGCATTTCTGGATATATTTGATGTTTTGTAATTTGGACATTGTTCTTGTTACAATGGATCATTATGTCATTGATTCACCTTCTTCAGACGGGGCGTATTATGTTATGGCATTGTCCGGCGTACGGCGTCCGTCTGAAATAGTCTGTGCAGGCCATAACTCCTGAACCTCTTTGTAGATTTGAACAATATTTCACAGAATTGTTGCCCTGTACCTAAGGAAGTGTCACGACCTTGATCCAAGGTTATTTGTGAAAGGTCAAGGTCACTGCACATATAATGGTTTAAACATTGTCCGGGCCATAACTTTTGACTGCGTGCATAGATTGAAAAAATATTTCACAAAATTGTTGTCCTGGATGCAAGAAAGTGTCATGATCTGGAGCCAAGATCACTGGTCAAAGGTCAAGGTCACAATGCATATCGTGGTTTTAACCTTGTCCAGACCATAAGTTTTCACTGAGTGCATGGATTAGAATAATATTTCACAGAATTGTTGGTTTAGACTCAGGAAGTATCGTGACCTTGAGCAAGGTCACTGTCAAATGTCAAGGTCGCAATGCACATAGTGGTTTTAACCTTGTCCGGACCATATTTTCACTGAGTGCATGGATTGAAATAATATTTCACAGAATTGTTGGTCTAGACCCAGGAAGTGTCATTACCTTGAACCAAGGTCAAAGGTTAAGTCACAATGCACATAGTGGTTTTTGCATTGTTCAGGCCATAACTTTTCACTGAGTGCAGGGATTTCAATAATATTTCAGATTTGTTGCCCTAGACCTAAGGATGTGTCATGACCTTGCAGCCAATAATCACTGTCAAAGGTCAAGATCACAATAAACATAATGGTTTTTCCACTGTCTGGGCCATGATGGGCGTATATTGCTACGTTGGCGTTGCCCTTGTTTAAATGTTTATTGAATGTAGTATTTGTAATAACATAGATGACATTCTTTTGTTGTTAAACAGTAAGTATAAAAAGATTAATGGACCACATATTTCTTGATTGAAGAATATTTGCATCATTAGATATCATCTCAAGTATGTCATAAAGAAAAAAGTATCCACTGATGAACTTTAAGCTAAATGTCTTTTGAAGTACATTGTCTTGATGTCATTGATTTTTGTATGACATGAATAGTAAAATCAATTTTTAAGCAGAGAATACTGTACTATGCAGATCCCAAGTCCAAGGGCTTTGGTGGAGCTTACCGCCATGTTTACCCCTGGTTGGGAGAGGGTTTGCTGCTTGCAGATGGCCAGAGGTGGAGTCGAGCCAGACGACTTTTGACCCCTGCCTTCCACTTCAACATTCTGAAACCATACATAAGGATCTACAACAAAGCCACAGACCAACTGCTGGTAACCGATCATTCCAATTTAATTCACCTTACAATAAAGAAATGGCAGTGAATAGAAAGCTTTACATGTATCGATTATCATCCCTATATCTCAAAACGACAAGGATAAACTCTGAAATTTGTAGCACAATTCCTGTACCCTCATTTTCTTTTCTCTTTGATGTAATGAATTTGACAAATATGATTTCAGTGACAAGTAATTATACCCTCTTTAAATAAAGTTTGTTAGAGGTTTATAGTAACCACTCGTTTATCTGCCTGGTGAAGAAGTTTCAGAAGTTTGATTATTTGAATTAATGGACACCAGTGGTAGTTCATTGGACTTGAATCATCTTTGATTTTGGAGATCAAAGGTCTTGGTTTGATTGGTTTTCCTTTTTACATAGTTATTGCACTTCAGGGAAACTGAATAAATATTTTGGAAAAATGGTGGTTGAAATAATTAAACATGAATTAATAGTGATTACGTGGGACAAGAGTCATCTGTGTGAATTTTGGTTCTGACTGGTTGAGAAGTTTTGAAAGCTTAATGCAGATATTGAATTGATTTTACTTGCACCTTTCAAGGATACATAGGACAAGAATTTTTACTAATGATTTTTGGGGTCAATGGTTAAGTAAACTCGATACTGATATAGGAAACTGTTTCTGATTTCCTTTTACACCAGCTAGCTAGGAGTCACCATACTAAAGAAACACACTCATCATTGGATGAGGATCTTCATGTGAACTAAACTCTGAGAAAAGAAAAAGATTTGCAGGCCATATGTGATTTCCCTTGTTACCAGGCATCACCATATATTGTACAGTACACAGACTGCCATAGGATAGGAATGATCCCTATCAAGTTTTTACACATCCATCATTTATAGGTCTCAGGGATGTGATTTTTATATCCCGTCTTTAGATGGGGGCGTTTTATGTTATGGCGTTGGGCACCCAGCATCCGGTCGAAATAGTTTGTCCAAGCCATAACTTCTGACCCTCCTTGTAGATTTGAAGAATATTTCACAGAATTGTTGCCTAGGAAGTGTCATGACCTTGAGCCAAGATTATTGGTCAAAGGGCAAGGTCACAATGCACATAATAGTTTTAACATTGTCTGGACCATATCTTCTCACTGAGGGCATGGACTGGAATATTTCTCAGAATTGTTGCCATGGACCCATGGGAGTTTCATTACCTTGAACCAAGGTCACTGGTCAAAGGCCAAGGTCACAATACACAGTGGTTTTAACATTGTCTGGGCCATAACCTTTTACTTAGGGCATGGATTGGAATAATATTTCACAAAATTGTTGGCCTGGACGAAAGGAAGTGTCATTACCTTGAACCAAGGTCACTAATCAAAGGTCAAGGTAACATTGCACATAGTGGTTTTTGACATTGTCCGGGCCATAACTTTTCAATGAGTCCAAGGATTGGAATGATAATTCACAGAATTATTGCCCTGAACCCAAAAAAGTGTCATACGCTTGAGCCAAGGTCACTGGTCAAATGTCAGGGTCACAATGCACAGTGGATTTAACATTTTCCAGGCCACAACTTGTCACTGAGTGCATGGATTTGAATATTCCACAGAATTGTTGGTCTGGACTAAAGGATGTGGCATGGCATTGAGACAAGGTTATTGGTCAAAGGTGAAGGTCACATTTGGTGTCATTGTCTGGGCCATAACTTTTTACTGAGTGTATGGATTGGAATAATATTTCACAGAATTGTTGCTGTGGATCCAAGGAAGTGTCATAGCCAAGGTCAGTGGTCAAAGGTCAAGGTCACAATGCATATAGTGGTTTTAACATTTTCTTGGCCATATCTTGTCACTGAGTGCATGGATTAGAATAATATTGTCCTCTCTATATCTGTAATTTTCAGTAGAAATCCTCATATTGGGTCAATTTTCAAAAGAGTTAAACACTCCAGGTTTGATCTAAAGTGACAGAAAATGATATTTTTAAATGTAGGATAAAATATTGCTTATGAGGCTAGAATAATCAAATCTGATACCCATGTTCCCCCATGGTGAGAGGAAGATGAAGTATTAGTCCTGCGAGAACAACTGTAGCTCTTTATAGACCCTTTATTTTTCTAATACCAATATATACAATAGTTTTCTTTAATGGAATAGTTATCACAAACAAAAGCTATTTTTTATGCAGCAAAAATTTGAGCGTTATGCTGAAGAAGGAAAAAGTTTTGATCTACTGCAGGAGATGAGTTTGTGTACCTTAGACATACTGCTACAGTGTATATTTTCCATGGAAACAGACTGCCAACAAAGGTATTTTTGAAATTCATTTTTTCAGTGCTTAGCATATGCATTGATTCCATTGACGTTTTTTGGGGATAAGTTATGGCTCTTGGACTTGGAACATAACCTATATAATGAACTTTGAATATTATTGCGGTCCAAAATTTTTGCAACTGTTAGGGAACTATGTATTGCTATGTAATACTTTCAGAATGCTTGTTTAAATACAACTCAAATGATTATAACAATGATAGTAGTAAATTAATTGTAACGGAACTGAAAATTATTACTATATTGAAGGTGTAAACTAATTTTTAGAATTCGGTATTGACAAAAATGAGAATTCTTTTTAAAATGTCCAAAGAATCAATGAGTAATATTAAAAATGAAATACACTTTATAAACAACTGTGAATCATTTGAGGAAATGAGATACACTCCTGAAAATTTTATGAGATGCATTAGAGAATTTTGAGAGAAAATGAGATACCCTCTTCAGAATTTCGAGATGCAACAAAGAATCTTGAGAGAAAATTAGATAGGAGATACACTCTATAGAATTTTAAGAGATGCATTAGAGAATCTCTGAAGAAAGTGAGGTACACTTTTAATAATTTGTGAGAGACAACTGAGCATCTTTTGGGAATATAAGTTACACTCTGTACTCTTCATGGTACCTAAGTTGATGGAGTGGTTCCCTATGAGTAAGAATGTTAAAACCCTGCTTGTGTCATGACTGCATCATACTTAAACCTTGTAAATGGGTTGGGATGGTTTTTTATATGACCTTAATAATGAAGGTCCCTTTTCACAGAAGATGTTGACATGTTAAAGAATCCTCACTGCTAAGACCCAGAACACCAGGCATAGTTCTTCATGGTATTTCACCTACACATCTCAATAAAAGTTAAAAATTCTCACAGGAATGTTGAACAAACAAACATACAACCCCACCCCCAAACACCTACCCCACACCCCATCCCCCAAACAAACCCCAAAAATAAAACAAATCTGTATTTGTATCAGATCTTGTAGTCATAATCAGGCACCAATTTATCATTATAATATTTCACTTATTATAAAGAAATGGTTGGCCAATTAAACTGCTGTGGTAAAAGAATTGTACTAAAGGTCACTGATTGAATTATTTTCTATTGACATGTACGTGTAGGTTTTCACAACATATTTTTTGTCTGTACATACTAATATGTTGGTTTTTTCGTTGCAGGGAATCAGACTATGTTAAGTCAGTCTTGAAATTGGGAGAAATTTGGAGCAAACGAAATAGGTAATTCAAATACTGGCATACAATACACACAGAAATTTTTGTGAGAAATCTACACTTTATGTAACAAATGTAAGTAATAAATTAGATTGGACAGTTTTCACTGTATATCTATAAATACATGCATGCACGGCTTTCTCTACCCACTGGTTGTAATGGCTCAGTGGTCGGAGCATTTTCTTCATGACTGGGGGTGGTTGTTGATTTGAGCCTGGCTTGTGCCTTGGCTGTGTAAAACACCAAGATGCCAAAATAAATTGTGACTGCATGCTCCTTTGCCAAATGCTCTGCATTTGAAAATGGGAGTTGTAGGTCTTTCTGATAAGATCTTAAAATCAGAGATCCTGTATCAAGGCAGCCAAGGCACCAAGCATTGACCTTAACTACAGCAAGTGATACTCTGACAATATGAGTGTAAAATTCTCAAAAAAACATAAAACAAACAAAATGTATCTTTGTCATTGCATACATGTATCTTTATTTTTGAAGATCACTATGGCTGTTTCCTGATGTAATCTTTTACAACACAAGATGGGGTCGAGAGTTCAAAGAACACTGTACAAAAGTTCATAAGATGGCAGAGAGCATCATCAAAGAAAGGCAAAATGAAATTGTAGGTTTTACTGATGTATTACTCAGCTGCTGCTGTTTTTAATCACCTCTCTAAATGTAAATTACTCACAACATCAAAGCAACCGTAATGTCAGAAACAGGATGGTCTTGTCTCAATTTCCTCCTATGAGAAGAAAGAGAATTTAGACTCCTTGGGTTGACCTTCCATGGGAAGTAAGAGCAGTGAGACCTACCTCCCATAGGAAGAGAAGTGAGAAGCTCCTTAGGTTGCCAGGGATGAACATTCCTGAGGGAGTACATGTAAATGTAGAATGAGACTGAGAAAGTGATCAGTACGAAGTGGTTCCTAAGCTTGTACTTAAGACATGGTAAATAGTATGTGATTTCTATGGTTTACACTGAGACAGTGGTCAATAGTTGGGTTTCTATGGTTACACTGAGACAGTGGTAAATAGTATGTGGTTTTTATGGTACACTAAGACAGTGGTAATATGTATGTGATTTCTATGGTTACACTTAAGACAGTGGTCAATAGTTTGTGGTTTCTATGGGTTACACTGAGACAGTTGGTAAAATAGCATGTAGGTTCTTATGGTTACCACTAAGACAGTGGTAAATAGTATGTGATTTCTATGTTACCACTAAGACTAGGTCAATAGTTTGTGGTTTCTTTGGTTACACTGAGGCAGTGGGTAAATAGTATGTGGTTTCTATGGTTACACTAAGGCAGTGGTAAATAGTATGTGGTTTCTATGGTACACTAAGACAGTGGTCAATGTTTGTGGTTTCAATGGTTACACTGAGACAGTGGTCAATAGTATGTGTTTCTATGGTTACAACTAAGACAGTGGTAAGTAGTATGTGCTTTCTATGTTACACTGAGACAGTGGTCAATTGTTTGTGTTTCTATTGGTTACACTGAGACAGTGGTAAATAGTATGTGGTTCTATGGTTACACTAAGACAGTGGTCAATAGTTTGTGGTTTCTATGGTTACACTGAGACAGGGTAAATAGTATTGTGGTTCTATGGTTACACTAAGACAGTGGTAAAATAGTATGTGGTTTCTATGGTATACACTAAGACAGTGGTCAATAGTTTGTTGGTTTCTATGGTTACACTGAACAGTGGTCAATAGTATGTGGTTTCTATGGTTTACACTGAGTACAGTGGTCAATACTATGTGGTTTCTGTGTGTTACAAGACAGTGGTTTACATAGTATTGTGGTTTCTATGGTTACACTGAACAGTGGTCAATAGTTTGTGGGTTTCTGTGGTAGTAAATAGTATGTGGTATCTATGTTACACTGAGACAGTGGTCAATGTTGTGTGGTTCTATGGTTACACTGAGACAGTGGTCAATAGTATGTTGGTTTCTATGGTTACACTGAGACAGTGGTAAATAATATTGGTTTACTGTGGTTAAACTGAGACAATTGGTACAATAGTATTGTGGTTTCTATGGTTTCACTGAGACAGTGGTAAATGTATAATGGTTTTCTGTTGGTAGAAAATAGTATATGTGGTTTCTATGGTTCACTGAGACAGTGGCTAAATAGTATGTGGTTTCTATGTTACACTGAGACATGGTCAATAGTATGTGGTTTCTTTTGGTTACACTGAGACAGTGGTCAATAGTTTATGTGGTTTCTATGGTTACACTGAGACAGTGGTCAATAGTTTGTGGTTTCTATGGTTACACTGAGACAGTGTCAATAGTATGTGGTTTCTATTGGTTTCACTGAGACTAGTGGTCAATAGTATGTGGTTTCTATGGTTACACTGAGACGTGGTGTCAATAGTTTCGTGGTTTCTATGGTACACTAAGGACAGTTGGTAAATAGTATGTGGTTTCTGTGGTTACATGAGGACAGTGGTCAATAGTATGTGGTTTCTATGGTTACACTGAGACAGTTGGTCAATCTATGTGTTTCGTGGTTGTACTAAGACTTGTAAATAGTATGTGGTTTATCACTGTTACACGACGACAGTGGTCAATAGTATGTGGTTTCTATGGTTACACTGAGACAGTGGTAAATAATATGTGGTTTCTGTGGTTACACTGAGACAATGGTCAATAGTATGTGGTTTCTATGGTTTCACTGAGACAGTGGTAAATAGTATATGGTTTCTGTGGTAGGAAAATAGTATGTGGTTTTCTTTTGGTTTCACTGAGACAGTGGTAAATAGTATGTGTTTCTATGTTTACACTGAGACAGTGGTCAATAGTATGTGTTTCTTTGGTTACACTGAGACAGTTGGTCAATAGTATGTGGTTTCTTATGGTTACACTGAGACAGTGGTCAATAGTTTGTGCGGTTCTATGGGTTACTCTGAGACAGTGGTCAATAGTATGTGGTTTCTATGGTTACACTGAGACAGTGGTCAATAGTATGTGTGTTTCTATGGTTACACTGAGACAGTGGTTCAATAGTTTCTGGGTTTCCTATATGGTTACACTAAGACAGTGGTAAATATATGTGGCTTTCTGTGGTTACCACTGAGTACAGTGCAATAGTATGTGGTTTCTATGGTTCATGAAGACAGTGGTCAATACTATGTTGGTTTCGTGGTGTACTATAGACTGGTAAATAGTATGTGGTTTCTATGAGTTACCACTGAGACAGTGGTCAATAGTTATGTGGTTTCTATATGGTTACACTGAGACAGTGGTAAATAATATGTGGTTTCTGTTGGTTACACTGAAGACAGTGGTCAATAGTATTTGGTTTCTATGGTTTCACTGAGACAGTGGTAAATAGTATATTGGTTTCTGTGGTTAGAAAATAGTATGTGGTTTCTATGGTTTCACTGAGACAGTGGTAAATAGTATGTGGTTTCTATGGTTACACTGAGACAAGTGGTCAATAGTATGTGGTTTCTTGGTTACACTGAGACAGTGGTCATATAGTATTGGTTTCTATGGTTACACTGAGAACAGTGGTCAATAGTATGTGGTTTTCTATGGTTACACTGGACAGTGGTCCAATAGTATGTGGTTTTTATGGTTACACTGAGACAGTGTTCAATAGTATGTGGTTTATTATTTGGTTACACTGAGACAGTGGTCATAGTTTGTGGTTTCTATGGTTTACACTAAGACAGTGGTAAATAGTATGTGGTTTTCTGTAGTTACCACTGAGACAGTGGTCAAATAGTATGTGGTTTCTATTTTGGTTACACTGAGACATGGTCAATACTATGTGGTCTGTGGTTGTACAAGACTGGTAAATAGTATGTGGTTTTATTGGTTACACTGAGCAGTGGGTCAATAGTTTGGGTTTCTTTGGTAGTAAATAGTATGTGGTTTTCATGGTTTACACTGAGACAGTGGTCAATAGTTTGTGTTATATATGGTACACTGAGACAGTTGGTCAATAGTATGTGGTTTCTATGGTTACACTGAGACAGTGGTAAATAATTGTATGGTGTTTTCTGTGGTTACACTGAGACAGTGGTCAATATATGTATTGGTTTCTATGTTTCACTGAGACATGGTAAATAGTATATGGTTTCTGTGGTAGAAAATAGTATGTGGTTTCTATGGTTTCATTGAGACAGTGGTAAATTAGTATGTGGTTCTATGGTTACACTGAGACAGTGGTCAATAGTTGTGGTTTTCTATGGTTACACTGAGATCAGTGGTCAATATAGTTATGTGGTTTCTATGGTTACACTGAGACAGTGGTCAATAGTATGTGGTTTCTATGGTTACACTGAGACAGTGGTCAAATAGTATGTGGTTTCTATGGTTACACTGGACAGTTGGTCAATGTATGTTGGTTTCTATGGTTACCTGAGACAGTGGTCAATAGTATGTGTTTTCTATGGTTACACTGAGACAGTGGTCAATAGTATGTGTTTCTTATGGTTTCACTGAGACAGTGGTAAAGTATATGGTTCTGTGGTAGAAAATAGTATGTGGTTTCTATGGTTTCACTGAACAGTTGGTAAATAGTATGTGGCTTTCTAAGGTTCACTGAGACGTGACAATAGTATGTGGTTTCTATGGTTACACTGAGAACAGTGGTCAATAGTATTGTGGTTTCTATGGTTTACACTGAGACAGTGGTCAATAGTATGTGGTTTCTATGGTTACACTGAGACAGTGGTCAATGGTATTGGTTTCTATGGTTACACTGAGACAGTGGTCAATAGTATTGTTGGTTTCTATGGTTACACTTGAGGACAGTGGTCAATAGTATGTGGTTTCTGTGGTTACACTGAGACAGTGGTAATAGTATGTGGTTTCTATGGTTACACTGAGACAGTGGTTAAATAGTATATGGTTTCTGTGGTATAATTTTGTGGTTTCTATGGTACACTGAGACTAGCTGGTAAATAGTATGTGGTTTCTGTGGTTTACACTGATGACAGCTGGTTACAATAGTATGTGGTTTCTATGGTACACTAGACAGTGGTCAATAGTTTGTGGGTTTCATGGTACACTGAGACAGTGGTCATAGTATGTGGTTTCTATGGTTACACTGAGACAGTGGTCAATACTATGTGGTTTTCTGTGGTTGTACTAAGACTGGTTACATAGTATGTTTGGTTTCTATGGTTACACTGAGACAGTGGTCAATTGGGTTCGTGGTAGTTATAGATGTGGTTTTACTTGGTTACAGAACTGAACAGTGTCAATAGTATGTGGTTCTATGGTTAACACTGAAACAGTGGTCAATAGTATGTGGTTTCTATGGTACACTGAGACAGTGGTCAATATATGTGGTTTCTGATGGGTTACACTGAGAACAGTGGTCCAATAGTTGTGGTTTCTATGGTTACACTAAGACAGTGGTAAAAGTATAGTGGTGGTTCTGGGTGGTAAAACGAAACATGTCATGTGTGTGGTTCTATGTGTTCACTTGAGACAGTGGTCAAATAGTACTATGTGGTTTCTTGGTGTTACTAAACATGGTCAAATAGTTATGTTGGTTTCTATGGTTTCACTGAGACAGTGGTCAATAGTTTGTGGTTTCTATGGTACACTGAACAGTGGTTCCAATAGTATGTGTTTCTATTGGTTAACTAAGACAGTGTAAATAGTTATGTGCGTTTCTGTGGTTACACTGAGACAGTGGTCAAATAGTATCCTGTGGTTTCTATGGTTACACTGAGACAGTGGTCAATACTATGGGTTTTCTGTGGTTGTACTAAGACTGGTAAATAGTATGTGTTGTCTTATGGTTACACTGAGACAGTGGTCAATTAGTATGTAGTTTCTATGGTTACACTGAGACAGTGGTAAATAATAATGTGGTTTTTCTGTCGGTTACACTGAGACAAGTGGTCTAATAGTATGTGGTTTTATATGGTTTCACTGCAGACAGTGGTAAATAGTATATGGTTTCTGTTTGGTTAGAAATAGTATGTGGTTCTATGGTTTTCAACTGAGACAGTGGTAAATAGTATGTTGGTTTTCTATGGTTACTACTGATGACAGTGGTCAAATAGTATGGTTGGTTCATAGTTACACTGAGACAGTTGGTCAATAGTATGTTGGTTTTCTATGGTTACACTGAGACAGTGGTCAATAGTATGTTGGTTTCTATTGGTTACACTGAGACAGTGGTCAAAGTATGTGGTTTCTATGTTTTACACTGAAGACTGGTTCAATATATGTGGTTCTATGGTTACACTGAGACAGTGGTTCAATGTATGTGGTTACACTGAGCAGTGGTCATAGTATGTGGTTTTCTATGGTTACACTAGACAGTGGTAAATAGTATTGTGTTTCTATGTTACACTGGACAGTGAGTAAATAGTATATGGTTTCTGTGGTAGTAAATAGTATGTGGTTCTATGGTTACACTGAGACAGTGGTAATAGTATTGTGGTTTCTTATGGTTTACACTGAGACAGTAGTAAATAGTATGTTGGTTTCTTGTGGTTACACTGAGGAACAGTTGGTAAATAGTATGTGGTTTTCTATGTTACACTGAGACAGTGGTAAATAGATGTGGTTTCTGTCGTAGTAAATAGTATGTGGGTTCTCTGGTTGTACTTGAGACAGTGGTCACTAGTGTGTGGTTTCTATGGTTACATTGAGGACAGTGGTCCAATGTATGTGGTTTCTTTGGTTGTACTGAAGATATGTGGTTTTCTATTGATTACTTTGAGACAGTAGTAATAGAAGGTGATTCCTGAGATTTAGGATGTTGTTGTGGTCCTTGAATTTAGGATGTGTTGTGGTTCCTGAGATGTAGGATGTGTTTGTTGGTTCCTGAGATTTAGGATGTGTTGTGCGTTCCTGAGATGGTATTCTCTAAGTTGGGGATTTGATGGGTCTCTGAAGTGGGATGTTTTCAGTGAGGGTCTCTTAAGATGGAGGATGTGATAGTAATGGTGTGTGTATATATATATATATATATATATATATATTTATATATATATATATTATATATATATATTTATATATATATATATATATTATATATTATATTATATATATATATTGTACTTTAGGATCAGTTAGATGGAATGAGTGAGCGGCCATATTTAGATTTCTTGGATCTCCTACTCCAAGCTAAAGATGAAGACGGAAATAAACTGACAGAAGCAGAAATTAGGAATGAGGTTGATACGTTTCTCTTTGAAGGTATATTTTTGTTATGTTAGAATTCCAGGTAAATCTCAGTACTAAGTGGTGACTATAACAATATAACGGCATATCAATATATTGCAGTGTACTTGTATTAAAAATTAAAAATCGTATGCAGTGATTTTTTAAGGCCCAATTTGGGTCCGAATATAGGCCCTTTCCCCTCACAAAAATTGCACATTTTTTCCCAATTTAGCTTGCATTTTTCCCAATATGAAAACGCAGTTGAAAAAAATAAACATTGGATGTGAATAATATACATCAGATAGTAACAAAGTTGTGGGAATGAATGAAAATATTAGAAGCTTAAAGAAAATGAGATATGTATAATAAAATCAATAATGTTTGATATTGATTTTAAACCTATTTATGATAAATTTTATTTTTCCCATGCAATTTGACTGAAATATCGACAAATTTTGCCAATTCGAAAGCCACAGGACCCTTGTAAAAAATATAGAAAAATCACTGGTATGGCGACAAGAATAAATGTACTAGGTTCTCCAGATATATTTTTATGCCCCCGTGATCGAAG
>CAJDSM010003169.1:13029-23174 GCA_903981925.1 Ostrea lurida
TGTCGATGATGGCGGTCTTCCGTAAGTCGTCTATGGCCTGTGGATCATTGTTATAGCCTGGACACATAGTTCTCACATTCCAGTTAGCTATACGAAGAGCTGGAGTCTTTGGGATTCTTTGGTTTTTGCCTGGTGCTGGGTTTTGCAACCCGCCTGTCGATTTTGTCTAAGCTCCATGCACCCAATGAAGCAATCAAGTTGAGGCGGGGTAGTACCTAACTGCCCGAGGACTTCCCGGGTTAGACGGGTGGTAACTACCCAATGGAACTTGATAATTCCTCCCACCGTCAGGAGCAACCCCTAGCGCCCAGCTGTATGCCAATCGAGCTTGGGCTTATCACTGGTAACTGCTGCTCCCCGTGTTGTGCCTACGCTGTTTCAGCGAAGCTGGAGTGACCTCTCCAGGTGCAGGCCTGGGCAGATGATACAGAGATCCTGAAGTGCTTAGTCGTCAGGACCCCCCTCTCGGCGTTGCTGACAGGGTCCGGCGGAGAGGCAAGCCAATACAGTCGGTGTCAGTGAAGGAGTTGTCATAAGGGTTTTTCAGGACTCATCCAACTGCCTAAGGGGCTCCACTCCTGATTTTCTGTTGGGGTGAACTCCCCTAGCCTTGGACTCTCCCGGGCCATTCACAAGGCAGTGAAGCTATTTAACCCGTAGCTGGGGATCTGGATCGTGGGCACCAGGGCGTATCCACGCACCGGTGGGCCATCCATGCCACACGTCTAGGGGCCAGACCTCCTCTAAGTCCCTTGTAGTCTAGCCTGGCTATGAAGTATAACCAGTTGACATGAGTCGCCACTACATAGGACTTGTTGATGGAGAGGCTGTGTACTGGCAAGGCAAAGACTTGCTCGTTCGCGTTGCTGCAAGCAGCTGTGTTAGCCAGCGGTGGAGGCTAAAAGCGAGAGGTGACAAGGACACAGACATTTAGCCAACACACTAGACGCATCACACCAACCATTGAGACTCATATATTGGAGTAAATTATCAAATAATTCTTGTGTCTTCTTTCCGAATTACACAAGCACGATGGAGAGTATATTTAAAGTCAAACATATGCATGCGAATATTACTGTTTTATGAGAGCATTTACATGTAGATTATGTTTTCAGTAAAATCAAAGTATCCTTAATGGTCATAACTACGAAACAGACTATCATGAGTGTAGTGACTATAAGCTACACTAAATAAAAAGTAAAACACTTCAACTCTTAGGACGAAACTTAAAATTTATTTCAGCATTTCGTAACTACCATTATATCCGTTTCCTCACAGACTATTTAACATATTTATTGTTAATTAACTATAGACAATCACATTGAAAATTAGATGCTGTCATAAGAGAATAAAAAATCCGTCGTGCTTATGTAATTAGGCTGTAATTTTGTAATAAGCAACAACAGTTGACACATACATGTAACATGTGAAATAGAAGAAAAGAAATCTATCGACAGGTGGCGATATAAAGACATTTGGCAGTTGGATTACGTAGGGAAATATGGGAAAACTGTGATAAAGGAAAAACAAACAAACAAATGAAAGACAAACAAGAGGCCCATAGGCTACATCGATCACCTGAGTGAATTTTGCCCTATCATTGTTCAGCAGTTGTGATGTTTCCTTTATTAAAGCTTACATGCATTAAAATGTAAACTTTTCTCGACCAGTGATTCTTGAGAACGAGATTTTAAATGACTTCACTCTATTCCGTTTCATGATTATCTCCCCTTTGAAAATGAAAAATGGCCCTTCATTTGAACTCCCCCCCCCCCCCGGGGGGCGCGGGGCACTTACTATATACGCATAAAGATAGGGATGCCATGCCCCGCCTGCCGCCACATACGCCCGCATTAGCCCTTTTCTCCACTTAGCAGAATATATGACACACGCCTATTTAGAAAATCAGCACTGAAATACTACTGTTATGGCTCGTTATGTCACTGATTGGCGCCAGAACTTAGACAAAACAACACGTCATCAAGGGCAATAAGAAAGGTCATCTTATTCAATAGATAAATGACAAAAGAAATTTGACTTCCAACTGATCTACGAAACGGTATATCACAACACTAGATATTGGGACACGGACAGTACATATAAAAAGGAAGTTTCCAAACTGTCTTGCACTAGCCAATGACAAATCAAAGCTACTGCAACGTGCTACTGAAAGCCTGGCTTCTCGTTACCATACTTACAGACGGGTATGTTTTCAAAGAATGAGGTAGTTTATTTTTCTCTATCATTATTCTATTATCTTTTTACTACCGTCATTTTTTGCCAGGAAGAGTTTTATCACGCCAAAGTCTTTATATACCAGTCTTTATACATAACAGCTGACACAACACAAAACAAAATTTAAAGTCTCGCTTTTATTTTAATAGCGAGATTATTCATACCAACAGGAAGGAACAATCGTGAGCCCTAATTTAACATATGATAGTCCTTTGTGAAAAGATGTCTCACAAACATAGAGTTGTTGGCCTCTGAAACAGATATTTTGTAAACATCCATTAAAAGGACCTAGACATTAACATTTCTCCACCCAAAACCCCGCAGTTAGCCAGATGCGTAAATAAATTTAGTAAATTATCTCAATTAATATCTGAAACGCCTAGATCAGGCATCGGAAAGTTATAATCAAAAGCCTTCTGTCTGGCGCCCGTTTTCATACATCCAAGCTCCTAATCTCCGGGATGCCTAATCTGCTTATGAAACTGTTTGACCACTAATTCATCTGCAATAATTCAACATGGAGTACAAAGAGATCAAGCCATATGAGTTTTGCGCAGACTTGCAATCTGAAGATTTGCCTTAACTCAAAAAAACAAACATGGTATTGTGCATAAGATAAAAGTGATAGGCGTCGCCGTTCGCAACGAGTGCTACAGGTCGCTTGAAGTCATGAGATCTAACAGAAAATTAGTTTATATACTCCAGCGCCAGTATGTGTTTGTTAAAAAACATATAACCACCAAAATAAACTCTACACTGTTAAATTTGCTGAACGATTTTACATGTAATCGGGAATACTTCTTGCTTTGCTTGAATTGTACTGTATGAGTATTAACGAGCTCTATATGCCACACTCAATTGCGTTGTAGTACATTCTCATTAGCAACCGGTGTTTCTATTGCCAATATGCATCCGTTCTTTCATTAAGACACCATTTCATTTTAACATGTAAACTAAATATTTTCTTTGTGAAAAGTGACCGCTACCTCCAATGATAGTTCCATACTTTAAATGTAGGCTCTATAAAGTTGTTTGCGGAATTAGCAACATTGTTGACAACTATTTTATGTTTATATTGATGCCTTTGAATACACACTGCCCATTCGGAAAACTTTCTAGCCCGGCGAAGCATAAACCATCTTCAACTGCTATGACAGACACGCGAGGATTTCTGGCTGCATTCTCCAGTCGCTCAACTTCACCACATACTTAGTAGCACACTTTTCATCATCACCCTACAATATGGTCGTTTATGTCTCTTCAACCTCTATATTTAATACGCCAAGAGCCTTGTTTTTCGCCCAGGCAGCCGTATTGACACTGTTTCATAGCAATTATTTAAAGCCATTACTTATACACACTGCTTGATTCCCTACGGCATTACTTTCATTTACCACCCCCGCCGATGTAAGCACCAATAAACCTCATAGCGGCAGAGCTTACAAGGTCGACAGGGCCATGACACTTACTTTCTCTTAGCACCACCTTTATGTCCACCTGGTATTCAGGGCGTCGTGTATTCTCCCAACTACTTTGTTACTGCTATTACTGATTTAATCGATGAACTCGCCTCCACTGTTCGTACTTTTGTCTTCGGCCTTTTTATGCCTGAATCTCTAACCTATATAGAATATCACACCAACAAAAAGCGACCAAACTCCAAGCTGTCTCTGTTAACACTCAACAGTCTATTCACTGGGAAGTTAGGCACATCTATCTTGCATACGTGGTAAGCTTACAGACATTTTATCCCATATCATGTATCCGCTAACTTCTTACGAATTAAACTGTCTCTTGCTATCGTTGCTTGTTCATTTAACATTTACAAAATAGACAAAAACGAAAGTTTAGCCTCATTTCGATACTTTCAGCTACTTTGATTTTTCTGTCTCTTTAGTTAGGTTCAAACGTATTTATGCGCCATCTAGCCACGGTGCTGCAAAACTCCATTTTTTCATTATTTATATAGATTCTAATCCGTAATAAGTAACGGAAACCTATTTGAAAAATGTTGTTGTTTTTTTTAATTCTCCAGCTCCGTCACAAAAGTGCAAAAACTTATATAGAATTCAGCTGAATATCCTTGAACTATCAGAAAAACTAATTTGCTATTGCTGGAGTATCTCTTTTCGGATACTGCTTGCGTTTTTTTTGTGTTTTATTTTGCTAAAGTCAAACGATCACGCATTGACCTCAAGAGCCCCTATGGCATTTACAGCCAAGGCTAAAAATGAACATGCCTATTATGCAATATGACAAAAATAAACACTCAGATCAAGTGTTGACTAGGAGCGCAAGATGTTAGTAAGAAATAGCACAAAATATGACAATACCTTGAACAAATATGTCCCTGAGACATTGCATGTTAGACAAACCTATGCAAAAATCTACAGGCCAAAAGTGAACAAACAAACCATTATGCTACCACAAAACATATGTACACAAAAAAACACATACAAGCTTAAAGTGTACAATGGGTCACAGTGCGCCTTGTATATCATTCCTAGGTGTTTCTGTTATCAAAAGAGAGGATAAAATAATTACCGATCTTTTGATCCTCGTACCCCAAGACACGCAACAGCCTTGCCAAAAGAATATGTACCATTTTCACTGAGGAAACTATAAGAGGGCAACGTTTAGAAGAATTGAAAAACTATTTGCGGAAACAGCGTTATCTCCTCTTACAGAAGAGCTAGAGAGCTCAATAGAGAAAATCTTATTAAAAGCCTGTTTACACAGCAAGTCAAGAAATACACGTGTAAGACATGAGCATCTTAGACTTGATTAAAATACCATCTATCACCTATGTCCGACACACATGCTTCTAAAGTCTTTGACTCATCAGTGTTTACATAGCAAGTTTTGACATGCATGTCAGAACTGATATCAATATTTCTACTGCAGTCATAACTATAAAAATCTCACAAATCATGTAATAATCGCTTAGATTTAAATATGTTACTATCAGTATTTCTCTCTGTGTTACAGCTTTTAACACTCACTGGGATCATCATGTTTTATCACCTTTATTTGAATGTAATCTTACACATTTTATATTAATTAGCATTTTAAAAATCTACCCCATCATTCAAAAATCAACCCACAAAACAAAATATCAAAAATACCATTTAAAATAACATTTGTCATGGGTCTTGAGTGAATTCTGCATATATTCTGAAAATTTCACAATGGTATATCTAAAAATTTTGTGAAGTTTTTAAAATAGATATATAGTGAAAATTAGCAGTGCGGAAATACTTCTGATCCTTGAGTATACATGTATATATTCGTAACATAATTCTCATCAAATATCAAAGGCTAGTAATATTTTGCAAGAAGCTTTATAAAGGTATGGTGTAGTGTAAGATGCATTTTCAGATTCATCGGTCATCTGGCTACTTCCTGTGTGCCAAGAACTTTGAATTTTTCATGTACAGTGCTCATCTACAACATTTTTCGTATGGTGTATTCTGTGATGCATTTTCAGATTCATCCGTCATTTACTTCCTGTTTGCCAAGAACTTGGAATTATGTACAACTTTACTGACATGTTTGATAAGTTAATAAGTTTAGAGCAGGTGTAGCACAAATAAGCATTGGCTCACAGGTTTTATGTTTGACCTGTATTTTGACCCCAGGGTTGAATTGAAAATTCCAAACTTATTGCACATTGTAAAATGTTAGAGAGGTTTTGTGAAGCAGGTCTTTAGGGGCTGTTTTTGTATTATTATAAATGGCTTTAAAAAAGTCGATTTTTATCCCCATAAAAAGAAAATTCCGAAACTACAGATTATCACTAGTGCGTTTATTATAAGAGAAGTCCCGGGAACCCGGGTTTTTTTTTTAAATAGAATAAATTTGGGTTTGTTTTTTTTTTTTACCCCTATTTAGACCTTAAGGTGAAAATGAAAGTACAATTTTTGTAAGTTTGTTGTGCAAGTGCAGGTCACCTCCAATCATCCTACCGGTCGCGGTAGCTCAGCGGTCAGAACTTTCGCTTTAGAATTGAAGCGGGAGGTCGTGAGTTCGAGCCCCAAGACGTAAAAATAGGCACTGATTGCTCCTTCGCCAGACACTCGGCATTTAGAAAGGAGAACCTCGGGTCTTTCAGAAACGTAACTGCATGCCGACATATCAGCAAAGAACGTTGTTTCATCAAAATCTTAACGTCTCATCGTTGATATGTCGATTTAGGTGTGCTGGTGAAAATGAATAAAAGGTATTTTAAAAGTAGGAAGTTATCTCTGTTAGCCACGAGTCCCATTCACTTACACTGATCTCAAATGTTCTAGCAAAAGAGCACTAAACCATCACAGAGAAAGCATTTTTACAGATGAAAGGTGTGACCGGTCAGCAGAGGATGCTTACTCCTCCATGGCACCTGATCCTGCCTCCCTTTTTGTCGGAGGTCCGTGTTGCCCTACACTCGACTTTGTATACAAGTTTTTTGGGACTATGATTACGTTTAATACATTGTTTACATCGCAAATTTATATACGTAATTTACAACACCGGCTTAAAGCATTGAGAGGTTTACCTGGGGGAAGACTCGCTCTAGAGCAGGAGAACCCCCGGGGAAAGTTCTCACTCTAGAGCAGTGATTCCCCTGAAGACCTACTTATCACAGTGTAGAGTCAACCTCTTCCCATAGCAAGACTTCCCCCATTCATTTATGCTGGTAAAACTACTATAACATTATAGAATGTTTTTTCAGCAGGCATTGAATATTTTGTCTAAGTGTCATTTATTAAAACTCAAGAAAGAAAACGGTGAATAAACACATTGGAATTAAAGGGATAAGTATCCTCGTATGTTCATTTTTTTAAAAGAATCAAAATGATAAATGATACATATCAAGCACAGGCTCTGATTTCTATCAATAAGTCCGTAAGATTACGTGGAAGGTTGATATGATATAAGCCCCTCTAATATTATATATATAGAGGGGTTATACAATCACCTTACATAATTACGGCTTATTGATAGAACATGCAGAGGCCGTAGATACATATTTCTGTAAAAAAAAAAAAAATACATAAAATAATGATAATTAAATAAAAAAATAAATAATAAATAAATAAACAATCTTAGCATTTGTTCTGTTATTATTGCAGTCTTAACACGTATTATGATCTTAATTTATTATTATTCATATATGTCTGGTTCATTATATTCTGAGGAACATACATGTCATCCCAAGTTTCTAAATTGCAAAATTATCATTCAATAAATTTTCCCTAATTACTTCATATTCGAAAAGAATAAGATGATTTAGGATGAGAAAAAATCAACCAAAATGAGTGATACTATCTTTAATAAGTCATTTGAACTCACACAAGCTAAGTGAGTGATAGGAGATATGATGCGTTGTGTGAGTGAGAGCAATGAGGAGGAGATAGAGAAGTTACATTGTGGTAGTTAATTCCCAGTCCAATAAACTAAATCTTTAATTTATAGGTTTGCGGAGGAGGGTAGAAAACGGGGGTGTACTCTCATAAGAGGTGAAACTCCGAGTGTTATTTACTTCTATAAGTGAGTCTTACCCCCTGAGTAAGGTTTACTTATTAATGTATGTCTGGGGGAGGCTAACTCTAGAGCCAGACTGAACGGGGAAGGCTCACTCCAGAGCCAGACTACGGGGAAAGGCTCATTCTAGAGAGCCAGACTACCGGGGGAAGCATCACTCTAGACCAGATACGGGAAATGGCTCCTCCAGAGCCAGATACTACCGGTTAACATCCAGAGCCAGACTACCGGGGGAAGCTCACTCTAGAGCCAGACTTCCGGGTGAATGGCTCACTTAAAGCCAGACTACCGGGGGAAAAGGCTACAGCTCAGAGCTCAGACTTATACATGGGGAAGGCTCACTCAGAGCGCAGATACCGGGGGAAGGCTCACGCTAGAGCCAGACTACGGGTGGAAGAGGCTCACTTGATGCCAGACTATGCCGGGGAAGGCTCACTCTAGAGCCAAGACGTTCCGGGGGGACCGGGGGGAAGGTGGGGGAGGGGGCTGCGGTGATCGTGGGGTCGACGGCAGATTGGGCGCGGGGAAGCCACTCTTAGCCAGGCTTACGCAGGGGATACTCACTTACAATGGCTTGATGGGCGCTCTAGATGTGAGCCTCCAACGGGGAAGGCTACTTTGAGAGGCCCGACTCAAGCTCAGGAGGCAAGGGGGCTGGGCGGGGGAGTCTCACTAGGGGGGGGAGTCTGCTCCTAATAAACACGGCACTCACAGACGAGAGAGAGAGAGAGAGAGGAGACGAGAGAAGAGAGAGAAGAGAGAGAGAGAGAAGGAGAGAGGAGAGAGGAGAGAGAGATGGAGAGAAGAGAGAGGGAGAGAGAGAGAACGAGAGAGAAAGGAGAGAGAGAGAGAGAAGACTCGAGTGGTTTATTATGTATCTAGCATTTAAACACACTTTTATAGTCAACACTGAGAAAACTCAGTGACCTATATGCCAATTGATTGCTTAGTCACGTCGTGTGTGTTCAAAAACTTGAAACATTTCAACTTCTCCTTGATAACTAATGTATCCAATTCTTTTAATTTGTATGAAGCAGTCTTTGGGCAGCACATAATTGTTAAAAATTTTCAAGTTCTCTGCCCCTGTGGGCCTTGGGGGGGCGCAAAAACTGTCAAATAGTGAGCCAATTTTTCCAAAGAATAACCGCACAATATCTGAGAGAAACCGAAATGCATAGTGATGTAGAAGCAGGAAGCGCTCTACCAAAATTGTAATATTGTGATCCCGGTTGGTAGGGTGTTCTGAACCGAGAGGTTGGATCAAATTGGTATTATAGTTATATTAAAACATTTTTAAAAGCATACATGCTTCTTTTAAAGCTGTTGATATTGAATGTGAAATAAATAAATAATTCTTTGACCTTAGTAGGAGTTGGGATCTTTTTTTTTTTAATCAAAATTGATAAAACCAAATCTTAATCCTAGGGTAGGTGTTTTAGGATTGGTGGGCTAAATTGCGTAGATCGATATGAATGTATTAAAGATGTGACATTTTTAGACTTCTTCTTGATAACTGCAATTTAGCATTCTTTTAAAATTGTTTGATGCATCTTTTGACAAGGGCCTCATAAATTGTAATTTCATGGACTCCTGACCCCTGGGGCCTGAGGGCCGGCAAAAACTGCCAAAACAGTGACAATTTATCGAAAACTGTCTTCTTCTACTAACGGAAATGTCTTAAAGTAGAAACTTAATGCATGTGATGATAGAGCAGAAAGCCTTCTACCAAAATTGTAAAGTTTGTGACCAGGAGTAGGGATTTCTGACCCACGGTGGACCAACTTAATAAGAGTACATTAGGTATTTATATGTAAAAATTAAAAAAACATCTCTTTATGCTAATTAATTAGAACTAAAAAATATTTGGACATTGTGCGGAGCTTTCTATCATAATTATGACTCCCCCTGCATGACAAGTTGGGGAGGGTGTTACTGGATAATTTCGGATTATACCGTCTGTAGACACGCATGGTTTCCAGGCTTTAAATGTTAGCCTTTCACCTGAGCACCTATATTCAATGCTATGGTCTAACTTCCATGTGACAAGATGTTCCTTATTGAATTTTGGGTCAAGAGTCGACAACTGGACATCGAAGTAGCATATTATTTCTTGGTCTCAGGATTATGCAACATTCTACGTAGACCATAATCAACATTGACTACCATGGGTCATAAGATATTTCTCTATCGAATTGGGGTCAATAAGGTCAAGTCTCAAGTGACTTATTGTAGCAATATGTTTATTACAATTAAAATTATTAGAACGGTTTACAACACCATTTGTGATTGAAATGGATAATCTTTTGTTGTGATATGAATAGGAATCATTGACATATAATGAGATTGATAATATGTTAACGATAGCAACCGAAAAGGCTCAGATT
>CAJDSM010003170.1:0-22808 GCA_903981925.1 Ostrea lurida
CAGCCATGATGACTATGGCACAAATACGTGTTATAGACATTGAACACTTTTGAGGAACAGCAAGGCCTCTGCCAGTTGATTACTCCCAATCAGTGGTCATCTTTTTCAATCAGAGAACAATGTATCGTGCGACAAGTGGGTTATTTCACACTTGCCTCGGGCGCGCAAAGCGCGCCCTCGTCAAGATGTGAAATAACCCTTACCTATCAACACTAATATCATTTTCATCTAATATCACAGTGACCTCGAAATAAGACACGTCTTACACATATAATTCGTACTTAAATATTTTATTAAAAATAGATGGTAACGACAAACTTACAACTCGAATTTCTGGTCGTTGGAAAACAAGATACATATTCTGTTAGAAACCACCCTGATCGCCCACACAAGTACATGTACTCAGAAGTAGATATAAAGAGCACGTTTGGGTTTCTCATAGATAATATTTATGTAGTCTTTGGAGACCATGTCTTCCAACAGCACATTGGTATTGCTATGGGCACTAATTGTGTCCCCTTATTGACAGACTTATTTTTATATTCATACGAAGCAGAATTGATTCAAAAACTGTTACAGGATAAAATAAAAAAAATCTTGCCGTGTCCTTCAGCTTTAGATAAAGATATATAAATGATGTGTTATCAATTAACAATCATAATTTTCATAATTATGTTCATATAAATTGGCGAAGTAAACATAATCATTGTCCCAAAAACATATATACAAAGTCGAGTGTAGTTCAACACGGACCTCCAACAAAAACGAAGGCGGGATCAGGTGCCATGGAGGAGTAAGCATCCTCTGCTGACCGGTCACACCCGCCGTGAGCCCTTAGTCGAAACAAGGTAAACGGGATTATCCGTTGTCAAATCTAGTACGAAAAAGACATCAATAACAAATGACATGAAACAAATCAGTCAACAAATGACTTAGTGATAATTTGTAATCGCACACAAGGTCATTATATAGCGACTGTATAATTTGCGAAATGATGACTTTAAACGAGAATCGTTATAACCCTGCAACATCAACTTTTAAGTTAGTAGTTGGCTTCGCTTTCATTTGATATATCCCGACGAACTCAAAATAAATGACATCACCGAATCTACCCGTGGGGTCCGGGTTAGAATAGGTCCCCAGCCCCGTGGGGCCACTTCCTATATACTGATAGATAGGGACGTGCCGCTGGAATAGGTAGCCTTTTTCCACTTCAGAATATATGACAAGATATAGAAACCAGCATGAATTATATGATAAGGTCATTAATGTTTACTCAATTAATTATGTCGTAATTAAGAGGCGACTAAATGAGGGTGGTCATTCGGCATGAGACCGGGAAAACGCAGGGTCCGTAATCACAGCAGGTGTGGCAGAACAAAGATCCCTCCCTTGCTCAAAGGCCCTGAGTGACCGAGCATTAGGGCCTAAATGTTTACCAGCCCTTCACCGGCAGTGGTGGAACGTCTCCGTGTGAGCTGAAAATATGGCATCGAGTGGACGTTAAAACAGAAATAATCAATCAATCATCACCGAATCTGAAATATCTGCTTCATATTTGGATATTACTTTACTTAATGTTGACTCTAATGGCAGGAGAGTGACCAACTACATATACGATAAGCTCGTGATGACTTTAACTTTGCAATCGTCATACTTTCCTTTTCTACATGTATGTAGTATACGTATACGTTATGCCAGTTGAACAGCTCATCCGCGGCGAATTATGCAGTTACACCGGAAGCATACGTTAAACACGGATAAACCAGACACGTAATACCATATTGGAATGAGACCAATAACGATCTCTATGAAATCACAAGTTTGTCCGTATTGGAATACATTTAAACAGTTTAGTCCTATTTATTTCGCTATTGAAAAAAGCAAAAATGCATTCAAGCTTGTACTTTTTCGTCTGCCATTATTGGGCTACCCGTAACTGCAGTTACATGGGCTCCGGCTTAATACCAGTGACTGCCTAAAATCCATGCGTCTTCACCGGCATGCGGTGTCCTTCAACCTATGTGGTGCTCATTGTCTTGATCATGGGTAAACGGAGTAATCCGTAGTCAATTCAATGTATGAAAAATTGCTATGAAACGCATCAGACCGCATTTGACCCAATGGCAGATCATACTGGCAAACTAAATCGCAATAACGACCATAGAATTTGAAAAAAGGCTGCCTTTGAACGTGACTGTTGAAACCCATACAACAAGAACTTGATTGTAAGTATCCTTCCTCGATTCAAAAATTGATCATACGCAGAAAAAGCTCGTGTGTATCGAATAAGAGAGACATACACGCCATATAACAATATGGGAAGTTGATGGTCTCTCTGTTGAATTATACACCGATAAATTTCACATGGAGTAAATAGCTTCGTAAATCCTCTTTTCAAATAACATACATTTAGACCATTTATTATCAATAAGAGACATGTAATAACGTGTAAGATTACAAAACGCCATTCAGTCCCTTAACATTTCCGTGCTGGAGCAGCTGGAAGATCATTATTAAGAGCAAAATGGAGTAATCCTGAAAATGAAATAATCATGTCTTATTTCTGTATGTCTTTCTCTTATTTACTTTCTATAACACAACAAGTGTTGAAACATTGAACTCACCTGCTACAGCGGATTGAAATCCGGCATTGTAGTCACATGTCACTTCATTTGTTTTATAATTGTCCCTTTCATCAACATAAGAATCATTTTGATCTGGTCCACCAACCAGAGCACCATAAAGGATGTTAGGATTTGGGTTTTTACTATTGAATGCATTCCAGTCACAAGGTGCAGGTGCAGGCGGACAGGAACTAGGAAAATATGTACATGTATCATTACAATTCTGTAAATTTTATTACGAAGCTTGTTAATTCTCTTCGTAAACGTGTTATGTTTCTAAGGCGAAAAATAAGACTTGAGGTTGCAGTTCTTAAATTTCATATTTTGTGTATTTATTCTTACCTTCCTCTGTGATGTGGTCTCAACGGATAACTAGATCCGTAACCAATTACATAGCTAAAGTTTTTGTTATTGTCACCGACCATATAGTGGATTTGTGACATTGCCCACGTCTTGTAGGAATCTGCGTCACCAATACCATTCTGTGCAGCCAGCAGGGAGATAAAAGCTGCATTAGCTGTGGGAAAAAATAAACTTAATTGCAGGAAATAATTTGGAGAAAAAAACCCATCACACATCCGACGTAATCCCTATATGCATTGATCAGGTAAATGGAGTAATCCGTAGTCAAAATTAGTTTGTAAAGAACGGCTTAACAATTATTATGAAGCTCGTCAGACAGCATTTGAACCAATATCAGGTTGTATTGGCAAACAAGACCGTTGTAACGGCCATAATATTTGCAAAGTGCTGACTTTAAACGAGATTTTTAAACATCCTGTAGTATCAACTGGTTTGTCAGTAGCCTGTATCGATTTAAAAACTGATCATACGCAGATCAAGCCTTTGCGTATCGAATGAGTTGAGATACATAAACACCATAAGCTGGTGATAATGGAGTTTTTACTACATAAATAAAGAAAGTTGGCGATGGAAAAGTCTTTTTTTTTTCTTTTTAATCGTTTCATGTTGCATACAATCTTTATTTTCAATCTGAGTGTATATTTTTAACTCTACAGATAGTGATTTTGTTTAGCATATGAGATTGTGCACTTATTGATGATTATTACGAACAGATATTTCTTTGATAGTCTTGATCTCTTATTAGCATAAAATTGCATTACCAGAGTATCGTAATGAACCCCATTCTAATCGGAATGCCAGTCCACACCTAGTATAGGGCAGGGAACCACCAGGCATGTATGACGTCACAAAGGTCTCCGTTCTAGATTTGTACACAGCTTTCTGGGTAGCTTTGTACAATAGAACCTACAGAGTAAAGAAAATTCACGATGATTTTCAGGCTACCTTGCTAATATACACTAAATTTAGATACTTTGTTGATAATTACAATGTTGCACAACGATGTTAAGTTATCCTTCATACGTACTTGGCAAAGTGCAGTTTTGTCGTCCCAGTCGAATGCCCAGGACGCGTTGTCTGTAGCGTATTCATTATAAAAGTCCTCAGCATCGATTAGATAGGTAGTCGCGTTTGTCAGCAGGTACAGAAGAGTTGCGCTGGAACACATTTCATCTTGATACCGAGACGACCTACGAGAAAAGAAGTTAGAAATGGCGAAAGCAAACAAGTTGATATTGCAGGGATTTCAACAGTCACGTTTAAAGTCAGCATTTCGCACGTTTTATGGTCGTTATAACGATCTAGCCAATGCACCTTGCCATTGGGTCAAATGCTGTTTGACGTGTTAAACCGTTCTTTATGCACTGACTTTGACTACGAAGTACTCCGTTTACCATGCCAAGAAAATTGGATCACGGCGGGTGTGACCGGTCAACATGGGATACTTATTCCTCTTAAGCATCTGATCGCACCTCCAGGGATCCTTATTTTGTATTCCGTATAGGACATATGAGATTGATCACTGTACGTTATTTTAATTCAGCTTTTCATCTAAAACCCATTAAGTTTATAAATTATTTTGCTTTGTTTTAGGGGTGTTTGGGGGGTTTCCCCTTTAAGTTCTTGATTTCTTTTTTGTCTTTGTTTGGAGGGTGCTTTCATGTGGAAGTTGTTGCCCTTTAAAAAAGAACGTACTTGTAAAAATTTGCTCCGTCACTAATGTCGCTGTTGTATAACCCTTTAATCGTTTTGGCAAATCCGTATAAGCTCTCGGCACTTGCGAGAAGTCTTTGGGAATATGCAGGATCTGAACCGAATAAAAACTTGTCAATTTCATACCATCAAATTCTTTCGCAATAAATGTAATTCCGATTTTCCTCCTAATAGCCAATTCTCTTTGCTCGCCGACTTTGAATTGTTGATGTACCTCTTTCTTTGAAAACCATAGCTCCGGCAGCCATGGCGGCCACCGTCTCTCCTACAACGTCACTTCCCTTTTTATTGCTGTCCAGGTAATAGACAGGTCTTGCGGTGGTTATGTCCTCTGGACGACGCCAATGGGAATGATCTTGGGCACCATTGCCAACCTGTTTCAATTCAAATATTCATGCATTTCTTTGATGTGGAAGTTGATATTTATTTGGAAGTGCATTATATCTGATTTTGAAAAAAAAATACCTGTGCGTAATACATTTTCTTATGGCTATTCCAACACTTCAGAAAGTAGTCTAAAGGCCATTTAATTGAGTTGTACATATTCACCAGTTCCCCAGCCTTTTCATAGGCGTCCTTCCAGAACAATAAACCTAGGGCCAAATTTGTGGTGGAACCGGCCATAGGGAGGTTAAAGTTCACAATGTCTCCAGCTACATAAATGAATCAAAAATCAGTATGATGTGCACCGAATGTTCCTTTTCCTGTGGGATTTAATAATCAACTTGTCTTACCATCATACCATCCCCCTGTAAGATCTTCTCCATTTATCCCTCTATCTAATGTGGTAGCATTTTTCCTCCAAGAAATCCTGTTTCTTGTAAGGTTACCAGCTTGCTGGGCTTCATAAAATAAAATTGATTGATGGAGAATAAGCCCATAATCATGTGCTGTGTTCAATGGGGAACCTATTTTGGTCATGATGGTGGTTGACTGGTGTGCGACATTAGTACCCACCGCCCAGAGAAACACTAGTACTGCTAAGGTGTGTCTGAAACAGAAAACAATAGTGTCCTGTATAAAGAATATTTGAAGACTTACGAAGTTTAAGAGTACAGTTTTACAGTTGTTATTAATATGCACTTAAGAGGTATGCAATTTACTGCTAAAATGAAATTAACACTCAGTCATTTTTTATTCAAACTAGAGTTACCGCTTTTTGATACCTGAAAAGTCTGGTTCAGTAACCAAGTAATAGAATTTACAGGGGGGGGGGGTGTTTTCTGTTTGATAGGTCGCATTCAGTTATCATGAAAACTTTGATGTCATTCTATTGACGGTAAAGAGAGAAATCTTCAAAAAATTGCTATCCGGGACTTCCCGCCGTACAAATACAGCTCACCGATATCACCTGGTTCTGAGCATCTTCTGGTTCCATCAGAACTAAAATTGCGAATTTTATTTATCCAACTATCATCACAACCTGGTTTCTATGTTTACTTTAAATCACTTTCCGGTAATTATTTTAAAAAAAACAACAACAGATTTATTTAATATTATATCGTTTTGATAAAAACTCCCGATCACTTTGGTCCACCAATGCGTGTCCACCCCTTTACTCTCATTTTGTCTTGGTCGTATGTGTTTGATCAATTTGTTCACAATAGTTGCTGATCAGATAAAATTCAATAATAGCTTACGGTCATCATTTTATCAAAGGCTCTGGCACTAGTACTTAGTAATGTTGGCAAAATATGTTAATTTATGCGTACATATATAGATTATGGGTTATTAACTTTCAATGTACATATTCTAAGCAAATGAGCAAGTTTGCACAAACGTTGCATACTTTGAACGATA
Source organism: Ostrea lurida (assembly GCA_903981925.1). NCBI lineage: Eukaryota > Metazoa > Mollusca > Bivalvia > Ostreida > Ostreidae > Ostrea > Ostrea lurida. The sequence continues at coordinate 6,504 of CAJDSM010003170.1, forward strand.
AATCTAATGAATTATCAATTTTAAAAGATACATGCAGGAAGCATCCTCACCTCATGACGATTCCCTGTAGTTTGTGTTCGTTTAGATTCCGCTTTTTTGCGTTCCTGTGGTTAATGTCGAGTGGTCCTTTAGAATGTCTATTTCTATGCGATACACTCCAACTAATGTGTTTGGATCGTATTCTTTGCCGGTAGTAAGTGCAGTCTAAAATCAGAAATTTCCAAATAAAAAATTTAAATCAAATAAATTCTTAGGAATATACTGCTGCTTCACCTGACGACAATTTCTTGGAGATATATGGAGGATTGTCAGGGTTAATATACATGTAAGTATTAAAAAAGTCATATAATATTATATTCTGACTTTCTTCGCAATAAACAATTGATATGCCAATTAATTATTATAGACTATTAAAGCTTAGATAAGAACACAAATAGGCGAAGGTAACATCGTGTTAAACGTAATCATAATCCAAAAAAACATATACAAAATCAAGTGTTGGGCAACACGGACCTCCGACAAAGCGAAGGTAGGATCAGATGCCATGGAGGAGTAAGCATCCTCTGCTGATCGATCACACCCGCCGTGAGCCCGTAGTCGAAATAAAGTAAACGGGATTACCCGTAGTCAAATCTAGTAGGAAAATGACAGTCTAACAAAGGGTATGAAACAAATCAGTCAACATTATGACTTAGTGATACTTTGTAATCGCAAACAAGGTCATTATAGCGACCAAAGAATTTGCGAAATGATGACTTTAAACGAGATTCGTTATAACATTACAAGAACCTCGTTCTTTGCTTAGCTCACTTATATGTGAGAGAGAGAGAGAGAGAGAAGAGAGAGAGAGAGAGGGAGAAAGAAGAGAGAGGAGAGAGAGAGAGAGAGAGAGAGTGTAGCCTATCTCTAATCTTAAAAGATCTCGATTTAAACATAATTTACTACTATTGCTCCAAAAATGATTTGGGCTGCTTCGTATTTTTTAGATCAGTAAAGGAAATATTATAATGTACAATATCATATTGAAGTGCGGAGTACGGTTAGGTTCCTAGGAGGAATAAGCACACCTACCATGAGTCCTATATCTTCATCAGGTAAACATAGTTATCCACAGTCAAAATCAGTTTGTAAATAACGGCCTAACAATTAGTTTGAAACTCGTCAGAAAGCGTTTGACCCAATTACAGGCTGCATTGGTAAAACAACCATAAAATTTGCGAAATGCCGGTTTTAAACAATACTGTTGAAACCCCTGTGACATAAACATTTTTGTCAGTAGCTTGCCTAGATTTAAAAACTGATAATACGCAGAAGAAGCTCCTGCGTATCGAATCAAACATCATATGCAGGTGTTAATGTAATGATGTCATAAAGTTTGTCATGAAGTTGAGTTGTTAGTTTGCAGTTAGTGTACATGTATATGTTCATTAAAATATCCAATAGTATACAGTTTGAAGTAGTTTATTATCACAACTGTACAAGCAACCTACTTAAATGTATCAAATAAAGGTAAGAACAAGTCTTAAAGAATACATACATGTATATCATCTGTGAAGTAAATTTTGGCCAAGAACTGTTGTATGCAAATGTGACTAACATTATTTTTGCACCCAAATGATTATGCATAATAAACCCTTATAGAAACATTAAATTCTTAGACCATGTGTGCATACATATATATACTAGTTTGATAGTTTACGATACCTTGTGGTGAATGGCACCTTGTTGTGAATCGTAGAATCTGATCAGAGATTGCGAAACAGTTAGGAAGGCGTTGTTATACCTCCTATTGGTATCAACGTACAGTATCGACTTAACAGACCTACATATTGTCCTCGGGGAATCCGGCCAACTTTTGGAGATAACAATCTGTTACTATAGCTATATATACTAGTAATATATTATGCGATTTGTAAAGATTTTTAAGACTTCTGTTACATTAATACGATCCTCGAAGAACGTTAATAACTAGGCCTCTCCGCTGCACTAGTGGTTCAGGGCTTGTGATCACCATAGTGTTACAACTTTACTAACCCTATATTTACTAGAAACATGGGATGTTGTGTTATATACTAGTATGTTGCAATGTGTGTTTCATTTTAGCGAGTATCTTTGTTTTAAATCATGAAGTTTCTTTCGATCACTGATCACGTATAATGCATTTGCACACGTGTGTACATTTGGAAATTTGAATTGTTATACCATTCTACTAGAGATTTCCAAAATACAGATCTGATAAAGTCCTGTAATCACATATTCTCGTGAATAAATGTATTGTATATTTTCAAAATTGTGCATGCTATTAGTTTATCATCTATATGTACAATATTGTTGGTTTTTTGTTTTTTTTTGCTCTAATTTTCAATTTTGCACTGCAGGTAACAATAACTTTTCCTGAGCATTTGCTATGGCTTAAATATACCTCGTCATTTTCCTCTCATTTATGTGACGCCTTAGAATAGAAAAAATCAGTATCTTATCATGTAAAGTGAATGTAGGAGTATAGAAATAATACGAAACTACGTCAAAAATAGTTAGGCTATCTACCAAAATTGTTATATTACTTTTGGACATTGAAAACACTGCATGTGGAAAGCTAGATATAAATATCGTGCGTTTGAATAAAACAATATACATAAAATGTTACGTCGATCTTTACACAAATTTGGTTATTCATTTAACCTGGTCAAAATATAGGCTCACAGCGGGTGTGACCGGTCGAGAGGGATGCTTACTCTTCCAAAGCACCTAATCTCAAGTCCGATATATCCAGGGCTGCATGTTTGTCCAACTCGTAATGGGAGTTATGGGATTTGTTATCTTCACCGTGTTCTTTGAGAATATTCATAATCGTTCATATCGCATCCATTTATCGATTCGATTACTTGAAATAAAATACACTGTAGTACAGTGTATCTTTCACATCCGCTATATATTTGAATATTCTAGAACATAGATGTTAACAACAAACAACTCAAATTATAACAAACAAAATATTTTTAGCTTCTACAACGTCATAATTCCAAATTCATATGGCAATAATCCATTATCACTTGCATATTGTGAGTATATCTTTTTTTTCGATTCGATACACAAGGCATGGTCTGTGCATGATCAGTTTTTATTTCGTGCCAGGCTACTGGCAACCAAGCCATTATTATATGGGGTTTCAACTGTCTCCTTTATAGTCAGCATTTCGCAAATTCTATAATCGTTATAACGATATCATTTGCCAATATAACGCGTTAAAAGTCTGACGTTTTTCACACCATTGTTCAGCCGTTTTTTGCATGCATGCTGGTATTTCAGCTTTAAACACATTTAATATCCCAGTCAATAGGATGTACTGATATGAATTAAAGTACGTATTCTGGACTCCAAAACTTCACAAAAACCCTTCAAAGATACATCGCTGGATTTAATCAATATTCCACCAAGCCCTTGTCTTTACTCCTCACGAAAATATTGACAGCTGTGAATGAGTGACTTTAGACGTATTGTGAAACTACATAAGCCAGAAATGTTAATCAAATGTGGACAAATTGTGTTCCTTTGTTAATAACTGACCTGTTTGTCTATTCTTATGAGGCAAAATTCATTGAAAATTTCATTGAAAAAGATCCTATAGGAGAAGAAATCTCTAGCAGTGGCCTTTAATTCGACATTTCGATATATTGACGACGTGTTATCTAATAATAATAATAATGAAAATATGTGATACTAATTTTGTGCACCATATGTGACACATTTCGAAAAATAATTTCTAATCAGCGATGCTTGAAGCCTAAAAGTTTGGAAAGCCAAATTCAATTGATAAAAAACCTAAAAAGGTCTAAATCTCAAGCTAAAAGCGAGTAAAGGAGAAGAGCTTTGCATGAGGGAGATAATCCTACATTTCGGAAATTTCCGATGTTTTGTAACTTTGTATAGAAATACATTTCGTATCAAATTGAGACTTTTAGTAAGACATCGAATAACTGTGTTTATGATATCATCGGCGATGGACGGACTATTCACCAGCAGTGACATCCACCCAGGATTATAAATGAAAATACAATTACCAATATGACCTACCATTGAGTCAAATGCTGTCTGATGTGTTTCATAGCCATTGTCAAGTAGATTTTCACACACTGATTTGACTACGGATTGTTCCGTTTACCTGATCAAGACTATGGGCTCACGGCGGGTGTGATCGGTCAACAGGGGATGCTTACTCCTCCTAGGCACCTGATCCTACCTCTGGTGTGTCCAGGGGGGTCCGTGATTGCCCAACTCTTGTTTTTGTATTCAATTTAGGACTTGCGAGATTGATCACTGCTCGTTATCTTTGCCTTTACATGTAATATGTGATACTAATTTTGAGACACATTTTGAAAAATAAGTTCTCATTAGCAATGTTTAAAGTATTAAAGTTAGGAATTTCCATTCTTATGTAGATTCGATATATCCCAGCGAATATGACATAAAAGATTCCAAAGTCTTCCATGTATGCTTCGTACTTAGATATTTTATTGAAAATAGACACCAACGGCAAACTAACATGAAAATAGATATCAACGGCAAACTAACAACTCAACATGATGAAAAACGGGATGCGCAAAAGCTTTTTCTGTGTGCGATCAGATTTTAAAATCGAAGCAGACTGCATACAAACAAGTTGTTGTTGCAGGGATTTTAACAGTCACGTTTACAAGCAAAATATTGCAAATTATATGGCCGTTATAACGATCTAGTTTGCCCATGCAATCTGCCATTGGGCCAAATGCTATCTGACATTTTTCATAGCGATTGTTAAGCTGTTTTTATACATTAATTTTGACTACGGAGTACTCCGTTTACCTGATCAAGACAATGGGCCCACGGCGGGTGTGACTGATCGACATGAGATGCATATTCCTCCAAGGCACCTGATCCCACCTCTGGTGTGTCTAGGGATCCATGTTTGCTCAACTCTTATTTTTGTATTCAGTTTGGGACTTATGAGATAGATCACTATTCTTTATATTTGCCTTTTCATACATGTAGATTGCTCCTTCAACTTGATCAAGATACCTGGCAAACGATTAGTATAACCGGTGGAGAGGGAATTCTTACTGCTCCTAGGATCCTTATTTCGTCTTCAATGTGTTCAGGAGTCCATATTTGCCCTTCTTATAATTTTGTATTCGTCATAGGAATTATGAGATTGATAAAACATTGTTCTTTTCATTTTTTTTTTTGAAAGTTTATTTAAATCCATGTAATGAAATACTCTAGGTAAAAAGAATATTTCAAATGTATTCCTTTTTAGTTCTCTACTGATTTATGCTTATGGATTCTTTTTTTTTTTTCATTTATACAAAGTGCCCGCGCTTATGTGCATGCATGAGTGTGTGACTTTGCAATTATAAAATAGCATGACATACATATATCTACAGCAATTGCAGAAGAAACTTGTCTCCTGGAAAAACCCGCCTCTAAATTAAGGATTCTACAAAAATCTATTTTTTGTAGAATCCTTAATTTAATGGCGGGTGTTTCCAGGAGAAACTTAAAATCCCTCACACGGAATAAGAATGATTTGGCTAGAAAAAAATATGATCATAACAAGTTATCCTGTATATTATTTAAACACACGACCAATTGTATGAAAAAGTGAAGATAACGAACAGTGAACCACCACATTAATCCTATAAAGAGTAATGAAATAGGACCCCGGATACACCAGAGATGGGACCAGGTGCCTAGAAGTAAGCATCCCCTGTCACAGTTGATTACAAAAAAGCCTCTTCCATTATACACACTGACCGATCACTGATATTTGCCACCTTGATTCATTTTCTTTTAATTTTACATATTTTCAGATAATATAGAAATAACAAACATATATATCTAAATTGCTGAATTTATTATCAATGAGATGTAACGTTTAAAATGAAAAAAGCACCATTAAGTCCCCTGACATTTCCTTTAAGTTTTTGCAAATTTTATTATTAATGTTTACGATGAAAAAAGCACCATTAAGTCCCTTAACATTTTCTCGCTGGAGCAGCTGGAAGATCATCAGTTACAGCAAAATGGAGTAACCCTGAAAATAAAATGAACAATCATTACTAATTTAGTATGCCGTTTTTGTTTCTAATTTTCTATAACACAACATATGTTGAAGCACTGAACTCACCTGCTACCGCGGACTGAAATCCGGCATTGTAGTCACACGTCACTTCATTCGTTTTGTAGTTGTCTCTGTCGTCAACATAGAAATCATTTTGATCTGGTCCACCAACCAGAGCACCGTGAAGGATGTTGGGATTAGGGTTTGTACTTCTGTATGTATTCCAGTCACAAGACGCAGGCGCAGGCGAACAGGAACTATAAAGCGTGCATGATTACAGTTTTGTAAGTTTTATGACTGAACTTGTAAGTTGTTACTTGTTTATCTCCACATTTTAAATTAAATAAGAGTTATTCAAGGTTGCGTTAAAGTTTATGTTTTGCTTGTTCATATTTACCTTCCACTATGATGCGGTTTTAAAGGATAACTAGATCCGTAACCAATTAAATAGCTAAAGTTGTTGTTATTGTCACCGACCATATAGTGGATTTGTGACATTGCCCACGTCTTGTAGGAATCTGCGTCACCGATACCGTTCTGTGCAGCCAGTAGGGAGATGAACGCTGCGTTAGCTGTGAAAAAAATTAAACTTAATTAACAATACTTCTCACACTGTGAGTGGTTTTGTTTACTACAGTTCGATATAACGAGGTTTTACTGTATATATTTTGCGCTTTACTTAGTTTTACGAAGAGATGTTTTATTGTTTAAAAGGCACTATTGTCTAACACATTTGTATTTTCTTTGATCAGCAGAAACTAATGCGTATTGACGTTAAAAAGATTAAAAAGGAGTAAAAAATGGTAAATTGTAAAAAATAAAATGATATAATTGTCGTTATTGTGAAGTTTGTCCGCCCAGAGAATCTGATTAATTATACGAAATACCAAGATTCTGATGACGTTTTCCGATAACTGTCGACAACGTCAGAAGACGACGTCACAATGCTATAGGCACAGCAAGGTTAACAGTTAAGAAAAAATACACATTCTATTACTAGATATATTCTATGAACTGCGTATTATTTTTTTTAACTTCCTAGTTTATATGTACTTGAAAACTTGAATTTTCATTGTTGCTGTTAGTCATTTTGAGAATTTTTTTGTCGTTGAGGCCCTTGTTAACTGCGTGTGAGCACGCGCGAATAGCTTTCCGAACGAGTTCAAACTAGGGGTCATATGAATAAAGGCGGGGCTAAATCGAATTTTTGTCTTCCCGACAAGAATTCAACGAAACTGTATTTTTATTAGTTTGGAGTAAGAATAACAGTAAATAATCATATTGGTAACAAATATTTAATTTAATATCATCATAATCTTACGATTTCAATGCATTCTAAGTGAAATAAAAATATTGAGATTTTGTTAGACAATATGCCTTTAAGATGAGCAAATGAAAAAATGACGAACAGAAATCAATGTCATAAAGGATAAAATTGCATTACCAGAGTATCGTAATGATCCCCATTCTAATCGGAATGCCAGTCCACACCTAGTATAAGGCAGGGAACCACCAGGCATGTATGACGACACAAAGGTCTCCGTTCTAGATTTGTACACAGATTTCTGGGTAGCTTTGTACAACAAAACCTACAAAGTAAAGAATATTCACGATAAATGCCATACTACCTTGCTAATATAGACTAAATGTAGATATTTTTTGATGATTGAATTTCTTGCATGATGATGTTGTTATCCTTAATACTTACTTGGCAAAGTGCAGTTTTGTCGTCCCAGTCGAATGCCCAGGGGGCGTTGTCTGTAGCGTATTCATTATAAAATGACTCGGCCTCGGTTAGATAGGTAGCGTCATTTGTCAGTAGGTACAGAAGAGTAGCACTAGAACACATTTCGTCTTGATACCGAGACGACCTACGAGAGAAAAAAAAAATGGAAATTTGAGTAGCTGTAAAAAAAAACCCCTCATTTTCTAGTTTTCTTTACCTGCTTTTTAGGGGCGTTTTAGAGCAATTGGGGGTGGAGTGGGAGTGATGGCTGTTTGAAATAAACTTACTTGTAAAAATTAGATCCGTCACTGATGTCGTTGTTGTATAAACCTTTAATCGTTTTTGCAAAACTGTACAAGCTCTCGGCACTGGAGCGAAGTCGTTGAGAATATGCAGGATCTGAACGGAAAAAAATCCTTGTTGTTACTTTCATACCAATAAACCACTTTAGAAACAAATGAAAATCTGATTTTCTTATATGAACATTGTCGATGTACCTTTATCTTTGAAGACCATCGCCCCGGCACCCATGGCGGCCACCGTCTCCCCTACAACGTCACTTCCCTTTTTATTGCTGTCCAGGTAATAGACAGGTCTAGCGGTGGTTATGTCCTCTGCTCGTCGCCATTGGGAATGATCTTGAGCACCATTGCCAACCTGTTTCAATTCAAAGATATCTTCATCTCTTTGATGTACATGTATATTGTGTTCATTAAAAAAATATAGTAATTCCGAATGCATAATGCCAGATTCTGAAGAAATCTAACCTGTGCGTAATAAATCTTCTCTTTGCTATTCCAACATTTCAGAAAGTAGTCTAAAGGCCATTTAATTGAGTTGTACATATTCTCCAACTCTCCAGCCTTCTCGTAGGCGTCTTTCCAGTACAGCAAACCTAGGGCCAAATTTGTTGTGGAACCGGCCATAGGGAGGTTAAAGTTCACAAGGTCACCAGCTACAGAGATGAATTATAGAAAATAATAAAACGGTATGATGTGCACTGAATGCTCTTTTCTGTGGGATTTAATAATTAACTTGTCTTACCATCATACCATCCCCCTGTCAAATCTCCATAGATCCCTTTATCTAATGTGGTGGCACTTTTCCTCCAAGAAATCCTATTCTGTGTAAGTTTGCCAGCTTGCTGAGCTTCATAAAATAAGATTGATTGATGGAGAATAAACCCATAATCATGTGCTGTGTTGATGGGGGCACCTGTTGTTGGTGCTTGAGAAGTTGGCTGTTGTGTTGGTGCTGTTGTTGAAGATTGTGTTGGTACTTTGGTTGGAGGTTGCTGGGTTGGTACAGCTGTCGAAGGTTGTGTTGGTGCTGCTGTCGAAGGTTGCTTGGGTTGGGTTGCTAGCTTGTCGAAGGTTGCTTTGGTTGGTGCTGCTGTCGAAGGTTGCTTTGGTTGGTGCTTGTTATCGAAGGTTTTGTTGGTGCTTTGGTCGAAGGTTGCATGGTTGGTGCTGCTGTCGAGGGTTGTGTTGGTGCTTTGGTCGAAGGTTTTTGTGTCGATGGTTGTGTTGGTGCTGCAGTTGGGAGTGTTGGTGCAATGGTTTGACCATTTCTATCAATTGTGCATATTCCAGATGGCACAGGAAGGGATTCAAAATCAACATGAAATCGTAAATTGATTTCATTGTTGTTCTCGGGCCATCTGTTTTTTAAAGAGTACCATAATCCATCGGACTGCTGGTCCTCAACATCCATTATCCAGTTCTGAAGTGAATATAACATTTCTGTTTAAAAGTATATTTTAAATTTCAATATTTTATAGTATGCTTTACTAGCAGCATCGAAGAGTTGATACCAAATCCTAAAGCATGCATTTGTACCAAGAAAGCTAGTCATCTTACCGTCATATCAGAAGTTGCTTTGTCGAATTCCACCATGACCGTATATGAATTCAGAACTGGTTTGTTTTTGAATTTACACACTCCAGTCAATCTATAGCCATTTCCTGTACTCCAATGTGATTCAACAAATATTGGTATGACGTCAGCTAATGGTGCGGATGTCGTCATGGTGGTGCTTGGCTGTCGTGTAGTGCTGCTAGATTGCGTAGTGGGGTTTGGAGTCATGGTGGTTGACTGTTGTGTTGTGCTGCTGGATTGCGTCACTGGTGCTTGTGTAGAGGGTTTTGGAGTCGTTGGAGGTGGTGGTGTAATGTTACTGATGCATTTTCCTCTGGGGTATCTTTTCTTTCCACCAGTATATGTCAATATGAATTCCACTTTTAGCAGCATGTTTTGGTAGGGGTACTTGCTGGATAATTCATACGCCCGTCCGTTGTTTAGTGTTTTCTCAATATTCATTATCCATATCTGTCGATAGAATTAATGTAAAAATCAGATGTTAGTATTTTTCATCATCAGTGCATGATAAGTTGCCACAGTATTCAGACAGCGGGTCTTCAAAAAATAATCCCTGTAGGAGGAAATGGATTCATAATCTGCACGTGGTATATATTGTTCAAAGCAGTCTGGATTTTAAGGTTTACTAGGCAATGATTTGGGAGGAAGGGGCGCATGTGTTGCCTTTCAGTTCAAAAATTAAATAACTACGCATTTGCAACGAGTCAATGAATTGTTATAGGCATAATTGTTCGTTAGTATAAAAATTTCAGTTTCCCCCCAAAATGACTTATCATGTATATGTCCCTGCTAATTTCCAAAAGAGAGAAACAAGTGAAACTTTAATATACATGTATCATTTATCCATTGTTTAATTGGATAAAGTTACAAAAGAAATCGAACAATTCAATAGGAAATTGAGAATGATGTTTTGATATGGTTACTTTTTATCGAATCATGATTAAGTCACGAGCAATTTGATGCTAACAGATAATCTTCATATTCAGAGAATTTCTTTAACCTGGCTTGATAAAAATGTATAAATGAACTGAACATGAATGGAAAACTCTGATGTATGGAGGTGAGCAAATTATCTGATTAAAAAAAAATACAATGTACAAGTATATTAAGAATTCTCTTACCAATGAAATTAAAAATGCTTACAAATTACATGCACATTTACGAAGCGGTGTAAACATTGCGGGAAAATGTACCATGATTTTTACACGGTCAATTCGTTATATGTTTTTAAAATATTTTCTCCAAGGAACTTTTTGTTATTTATCAAAAATAAATTTTGGATACATATAACAAAGATATGATACCGATAGGTACATGTATCTGGATTTTTGTTTTATAAAACCAAATATAATGTAATTCTATTTTACTTTCATCCATTGCTAAGCAGAGCTATATTGAACATTATTATCTATACGCTCTTAATTTAACATTGCTTCAGGGTTTCACGTCTTTTGTTGTTTTCGTTTGGTTCGTATTTGCTAGTTTTTACATCTTAATTTCAAAATTTAAGAATATATTAGAAAAAAAAACAAAAACATGCACAGTACTAATACATATATTGACCTGGAAAGCGTAAATTCATTTTTTTTTTATCTTTTATTTATTTATTTATTTTTTTTTTTTGCAATCTACCTGAAGATTTCGTGTGGGCTTGTTAAAGATGAGATCCATTTTGATATCCCCTGTATTTCTGTATTCCTTCAGTTCAAATTCGCACCAGCCCTTCATTTTACGTGCTCGCCGCTTCCCCCAGATGTTACCCTTCTGCACAGGTACTTCATAGATGGCATTAACGCCCACCACCCACAGAGTCGCTAAAACAGCTAAGGTGTATCTGAAACAGAAAAAAAACCAGGGTGCTATGTACTAAAAATTGTATGTTTTACAGCTGCAATTACATTATTTCATGTATACAAATTATTTACATTAACTTTACAGCGTTGTAAATGGAGAAATTTAAAAATTTATATAAATTTTCATTGTATTTAAATTAATATGTTCGTAAGTAAAGTAAATATGCACGTTTTGCATAATTATTAAATATTTCAAATATAAATCTAATGAATAGATACACGCAGGTAGCATCCTCACCTCATGACGATTTCCCGTAAGTTTGTGTCCTTTCTTGCGTTTCAATGATCAATGCTGAGCAGTCCAGTAGTAATTCTATTTATACCCAAAAGAGCCATGTGCGGGGGTCAGCAAAATAAGAGCATGACGTAGGTATATGACCAGTGTCTGAGATTTAAATTTTTTTTGTGTCTGACCTTCTATTTTTGTTCCGGCTTGAACGATACGTCTATACAACAAGGGATACGCAGGGTCAAGTAAATCCATGACGCGAGAAATGCTCATAATTAGATTAAATAAAAAAAATTGGGTATGATATGGAGTGACGAAAGCTTTATTTTTCCTTTAAAAAGAAAAATGTTTTGCATTTTGTTGAAATACCCCTTCCTTTTAAAAATACAAACATGTGTTGCATTCCTTGGTGGGTTTTTTTTTTAAAGTTAGATCATTCGCAAATGTATCAATCTATTTGAACATTTATCATTTACGACACTTTGAGGAACCTGGGCTAGAATATAGGTCCTCAGTACCCCTTGGCGACCAAATAGGATGGTCATTCGGTTGAGACCGCAAAAACCGAGGTCCCGTGACACAGCAGTTGTGGACAATAAAGATCCCTCCCTGCTCAATGGTCATAAGCGCCGAGCACAGACCTAAAATTTGCAGCCCTTCATCGGCAATGGTGACGTCTCCATATGAGTGAAATATTGTCAAGAGGGACGTAAACAATATACAATCAATCAATTTTATTAAAAGTTTCTTAACCTACATGTATATCAATAAGAATAAGTACAATTAATAAACTAAAATCGATAACGTTAGTTACATGTACTAACTGGTAAATTGGTGCTTGAAAAGAAAGTTGGCTTGACCACTAGCACATATCGCCAACTACTTGAAACTGGAAAAAAAAAGTACCAGGATAGCCACCTTTTACATGTTATATCCAGCTACTTCAAGTGAGAAAAGTTAGCCATTAGTAGTAATTTCCATATTAAGATATTCTTTGAAATTAACTCCTGTTCATGTATTTTACTCTAAATCTACTATTTTTGTGTAATAAATTATCACCTACATCTTCGTATTTTGCACTGGAAAGGTAATAAAGGATATCGATGATATTTAGAACGTCAAAAAACATTCAAAATGGAAATATTTCCTTGGAATCTAAATAAGCCTGACAGATAATTATATCCAAACAATGTCCGTGATACTTGAAAACTTGCATTTTGCTCTCTGGTAGAAATATTTTAAATGCTTAGTATTTACTTCTTTATTTTACAACTTTTATTTATCTATTTGGGAGGGAGGGGTCAACTTGTAACGTCTTAGTTCTTCATCCTCTAACATGTCGTTGCACGAGCTTTTATCTTGTTGATATATCTACGGATGGCTCTCGGCACACATATATTTATTTATTTGTTTTGTTAATTAGGCGGAATACCAGCAAGCAAGATACATGTAAGGTACTTCAAGGACACGAAAAACGTTTTTGTTTTCATGTTACAAACACTGGAAAGATACGAAAAAAATCGTACAAGTTTATATTATTGTAACGTTGTGAGTCTCAGTATTTCAGATTTTTAAACTGCCCAAATACCTTTCCATTGGGTCTGTATTCTTTCTGGCCTATGAAAACACAAAAGCCCAACTCGGAAGAATAAAGTTTACTCAATTATTATTACATGTCAGTAACTCTGTGAAATATATCATGATTATTACGAATCTGGTTTAGTGGTAGATCAGTATGTTTTACTATATTATAAAAAGGGGGGGGTGTTTACAAATAGTCAGCTGGCCACCCACGAAGTATAAATTCGGTAAGTAAGTATTAATGTAGGCTTAATTTGGTGTATGAAAACTGTTACCCACGTACTCTTACATCCAGCTCATTCGTGCACAGCTCATCCTGGCGTGTCCGACCCCCGACCGCACAAAAACGCCCGAGGTCGATATGGGTGCCGGTATTTATCTATTTCAGCCGGATATCCAATGTACCAATGTAACACCTGACGTACTACAACCTGACGTAACGTTTCTTTTGTGAATTGCACAAAATTTGGTAACCGGAAGTTTGGACGTATACATCTTGTGCAGAATTTTCGAGTGGCAAGGACATACAAAACTTGAAAATACAAGCAAATAATACATAAATAATAGATGCAGTTTTATCATTACAAATACCTACAACAATATGTGTAAGCAAATCAGTATAAGGTCAGATTTGCAGTAGTAGTTATAAATATGACAATCTATCTCAAGTATATAAATTGTAAATAAGGAGAAATATCCACACAGTAAAGCGCTAAAACTTCGTGTGTCTCTGTCCACAAATGTCAAGCCAACCGCGTACACTGGTGCTACTAAGATAATCAAAAATAATATGTCACCGAAAATTCGAATGGGTTCACTATACTCGTCGCTATGACTGATAAAGTAAAACCATACAAAGCCGGTTTTTTCATTTCTAAGCTTGGATTCTTTTGACTGCATAAGACTTCTGATATATACTCGACACTAGTTCGCTTAGTTAACTGTACATTCGTAGTGTAGTTCTCAGACCGAGTATAACTTGTTAAATAACTGCTTATTTCTAGTTAAGTTATTCGCTGTGCTGTAATTTATTTCTTTATTATCACTGATCCCCTTTCCAAAAATAATCTATAATATAAGATTCGAGTGACTCGAAAGGGAGACAGGTTAGAGAATCAATATATAGAGAGAGAGAGAAAGAGATGATGAGAAGCTAAGGAATTCTCATTGTGCTTATAATACCAATCTAAATATCTCCAGAAGACAACTTAATCGGCCTATAAGCAACTCTTAAAAAGTGATTAACTAATGCAGGGCAACCATGGCGAAGTTGCGATGCAGTTATACCGACATCACGAAACTTTCATCCATACGTAGTTAAAATCGAATTCCATTTACACATACTCACCAGACATTTCATATGATCATATACAATGATTAATAGATGTACATAGTGGGTCTTTGTTATCAATATGCAAGTAGTTTTACAAAATGTATTTTTACAATGAGAATGAAATTGATATTTAATAATGTCCATATACTGTTACATTAGATAAAGTCAATAATTCACAATAAGGTTCCACTCTGAAGTTCAAGGCTGTTCTGTAGACGTCTGTGCTGGGCCACATCCTCCTGGAAAGTTCGCTGATGTTATGATGTTGATGTTTGGGACGGTCAATGTGTACTCGGAGTCTGGTGTAAATCCTCTGTTCAGGTGAGATACGCAACCATCACGAACGCAAATTCTTCCACGTTTCTACTTCATGTCGCTCCCGAAGAAACCCGTTGAAGAACAGTGCGTCCAGCTGATTTCCTTGTCTCGGTGAAGAATATAGGACTACTTCCATACTCGACAGTAAATGCCACTTGCATTTAGTCTGCTATCCGTTGTAATTAAATGCAATAAAGTAAATATTGGTGTTTTATTTTGCTAGTTTTTCTCAAGGTGCTAAAATCATCCAGATAAAGGGTAACTCGATTAAGATGGTTTGATAAAAGTTTTGCTGACACAACTCAGTTCCTCTTCATTGGCAAAAGGAAAGAATAATAAAATAATAAATAATATCTCAACCTTATTACCAAATGGTTGATCAGACCACTGTATAAGTCTACCTGTACCACATGGGTACACAGAGCAGTATGCGGCGCCTCACACTACCCTAATCCGCCGGCCTTTTTCCACTAGAGGCTCTTTCCCTGGCAGCCCCAATTTCCGACACAGTAAAATCCATTCTGCCTATTCTCAACTAGAGGCTCTTTCCCTGGCAGCCCCAATTCCGACACAGTAACCATTACTGGCCTATTCAAATAACAAATAGAAAAAAAATTAAAAGAAAAATAATCTCATGCATCCGCAACACAGGAACTGAGTGTTTATTTTCTCCCTTTTCTCTCGCTGCTTAAGGGGGATCTCTACATCGTCAAATGGCTGACTTCCCTTTTCGAAATATGGGATGAAAAATATCACTATCAGAGTTATATATCAATTCTTTCAAAAATTAAAATGCTAGCCAATAGGCTCAGTAAGTTACGCACGTTGCCTTCTGAACTGCAGATCGCGGGTTCGTATTCCAGCAGGGTTTTACATTTTTTTTTCAAATTGCTTTCTTACTAAAACTGCATTTTTTGTCCGAAATTTGACGTGAATTTGAAAGATTTTATTTTCAAACATATGTTAACATATCCTCTATATTTCATCAACACGTCAAAATTCTCTGGTGTTAGCATAGTCAACCTAAACCATATTTCATTTAGCAATTTTGGACAACTGAGCCATCAAGTTCTCTCAAATGATCGTATTCGTCGAGATGTAACTACACCAGATCATAATTATTGTCCGTTTATCTGTAGGAGTTTCAGGCACATCTCACCTTTGCTGAAGTGTCGACAGCTGACACAGCGTTGTCCTTCTTTGTAAGCTTTTCTTTAATTTAGCTGTAATATCAATTTCTTCTTTTTATAAATCGTACTTTTTTTTTTCCAATATCTGTGAATTTTTCTAT
>CAJDSM010003173.1:4046-14994 GCA_903981925.1 Ostrea lurida
TTATATAATGATTAATCTATAACATTAATAAACTATGTACGGCTGTAAATGTTTTGATACGTTGACTTCCCTGACTGTCAGTTTATTCTTTCTAACTTTCACCTTAAACCTCTGTATTCGAATTAGTAAGTACACAAATTTTAAACCACCTCTGGATTTACACTAGTCTAAAAACACCCTCTGGATTCTACTCTAGTCTCTACACACCGGCTCTGGATTCTACATTAGTTACAACACCCTCTGGATTCAGGTAGTAGTTCTACATACCTCCCAGGATTCTAACAGTATGTACTAAAACTATATTAGACTCTTCCCATTTGGTGTATCCAGGGGTCGTGTTTGGCCCGATCTGGGTCGAGATTTGATCATTGATCATATATCTTTGCCCTTACATTTCAGCAGTATAGCTGAAACTTATATAATTGAATTGTAGTAACTCAAGCAGTAATTACTAAAACCGTAGTAACGCCCGCATGGATGCAAGCGTTCTAAATTCACCCGAATCAGCAATATTTTTCACTGTAGTTCTAAGCTAAATCCTCTGGAATTCAGCCGTGGTACTAAAAACCTACCGTCTACTTTGAGTAGAATCAGACGTCTCCCGCTTCTTAAGGTGGTCTAATCCATACTCAATAGGGATACGTTTTCTTATGATGCTTCACACTCTTTCTCGGACTGAAACTTCCACAAATGTCTGAAACAGTTTTCAAAATTAATGAAAAACTCCAAACTGAACGAGATTTTTAAAGACAAATAATTTGCAAGAATATCTCATGATTTTCAAAAGTCCTTGGGAATTTAATTGTTTTGGTCCAACTCAGATGAAATGAACACCTCAGGTAATCCTGGAAATATCAATAAGAATCTGATCATTTACCATGGACTTTAAGGCAAACTAAAAGCATGAATGTATCAATTTAATCTCGATAATGATTTTTCTGTGAAATGAAAATAAACAGAGAAAATTTTAAAATCTATAATGGTCTGCCATGAAAAGTGGGAAGTAAATTGTGAAACCTTTTTGGATATTGTATTCTTTAAAATTTTAATAAGAAATAATTTCACCACCAGTCCCACCACCAAACCCACAAAATGGGTTTGATGTGTTTATGTTGCGGTTATTTCGTACTTTAAGCGCATCTAAGCATCTGACGCGATTTTTCGACAATAACCTCCGAGTTCACGGTATACACGGTCTTCGCTGCTACAAACTTGCAGGGAGCGGCATTTACGGTGGCACTTTCACGGGTAGTCGGTCACGTTGTTTCGGTGTTTGTGAGTGAAAACATTCTCTTAAGAGACATCAAACAAGATGATGCACACTTACATGTATTTCAGTGAATGCCATGAATTAATTTTTGTTGTAAAACTTGTAAGCAGTATGTACGAGTCCGTTTTTTCTATGTAGTGTACTTTTAACACTGAAATAACGTATTTGTGATGATTGGTTTCAATTAAGTTTTTTAAGGATCATTGTAGTCTTCATATACTGCCCGGTAATGACGAAAAGCATCATTACTACCCGAGGAATACGCTGATCAAATTAATCCACCTGTGATCGATACAAAGACGCCAATAAGTGCAGATCGACCTGCATTAGATACAAGTACATTAAAGACCAATTGCGTTTTGAAACCTCTTATACTGGCGTTACTTTCAGTGTTAAAAGTACACTACATAGAAAAACGGACTCGTACATACTGCTTAAAGTTTCAACAAAAACTATAATTTCATGGCATTCACTGAAATACATGTAAGTGTGCATCATTTGTTTGATGTCTCTTAAGAGAATGTTTTCACTCACAAACACCGAAACACGTGACCGACTACCGGTGAAGTGCCACCGTAATGGCGCTCCCGAAGGTTTGTAGCAGCGAGAACGTGTATACCGTGACTCGGGAGGTTATGTCCGAAAAATCGCGTCAGATGTAGATGGTTAAAGTAGAAATAACCGCAACATAACACACAAACCCATTTTTGGGGTTGTGGTGGGGTGAGGTGGTGAAATTATTTCTTTAAAATTTTAAAGAATACAATATCCAAATAACAGGTCACAATTTCTTCCCACTTTTCATGGCCGAACCATTATAGGATTTTAAAATTTTCTTTATTTTCATTTTCAAAAAATCATTATCGAGATTAAATTGATACATTTTCAGCTTTAGTTTGCCTTAAAGTCATGGTAAATGATCAGATTCTATTGATATTTCCAGGATTACCTGAGGTGTTCATTTCATCTGAGTTGGACCAAAAAATTTAATGTCCCAAGGGGACTTTTTGAAAAATGAGATATTCTGCAAATTATTTGCTTTAAAATCTCGTTCAGTTTGGGTTTCATTCTAATTTTGAAACTGTTTCAGACATTGTGGAAGTTTCAGACGAGAAAGGAGTGGTGAAGCATCTAAGAAACTATCCCTATGAGTATGGAATAGACCACCTTAGAGAGCGGGAGACGCTGATTCTACTCAAAGTAGACGGTAGGGGTTTTTAGTACCACGGCTGAATCCAGAGAGATTTTAGAACTACAGCTGAAAGAAATATTGCTGATTCGGGGAATTTAGAACTGCTGCATCCATGGGGCGTTACTACGGGTTTTAGTAATACTGTTGAAGTACTACAATTCAATATATAAGGTTTTAGTACTACTGCTGAATGTAAAGGCAAAGATAATGATCAATGATCAATCTCGCAAGTCCCAAACAGAAGCTGGGCAAACACGGACCCCTGGATACATCAAATGCGGGAGGAGTCTATATAGTTTTAGTAATACTGTAGAATCCTGGGAGGTATTAGAACTACTACTGAATCCAGAGGGTGTTTGTAACTAATGTAGAATCCAGAGGGTGTTTAGAACTAGAGTAGAATCCAGAGGGTGTTTTAGAACTAGTGTAAAATCCAGAGGGGTTTAAAATTTGTGTACTAGCTATTGAATACAGAGGGTTTAAGGTGAAAGTTAGAAAGAATAAACTTGAGCAGTCAGGGAATCAACGTATCAACATTTGACAGCCGTCATGTTTATTAATGTTTAGATAATATTATATATAGCGACTATTGGAAGGAAATTGAGTGCTTGTACATCCTCAAAATCATTTGGTGGTACGCCGCTGTATCTTCAGGACAGAATGTTTTATTTGACTAACATCTGGGCATTATAGTGATTAAGCTTTTGGTAGATAGGTTGTAGATTACATTAACAGTGTACACTAGTATCTTTAAAGCTCCAGTTCGTAATTCTTTTCTAAGCTTTCGCCCAGATCAGAAAATCAATTTGTGATCGAGCAAGCGTATCTGTGTAACTTTAATCAGAGCAGCAAGTGCTTAAGGAAAGGAATTCTTTATGACCACCGGACTATCAAAAGAGGAAGAGGAAGGGACGTTATGATTGGTTAAATTATATCAAAAGAACAATTTTGTCAACTTATCACATGATTGATTGTTTGTTGTTTAACGTCCCACTTTAGAATCTTTCACTCACATGGAGAGTCACCATTGCCAGCGAAGGGCTTCAAAATTTCGGTCTATGCTCGGCTCTTATGACCTTTGAGCAGGGAGGCCACACCTGCTTTGACACTTGCGGTCTCATCCGAAGGACCGCCCCCATTTTATTGCCTCTTATAACAAGCCAGGGGTTACTGGGGATCTATTCCAACCGGATCCCCATGGGACATGAAATGCACATGGAAGGGGAAAACAACACTTGCTGTTTAGTATTTGTAGTGGTTGATTTAAAAAAAGCATATTTTTCAGTAGTTGCCCTGACTTCCGGTACTCCAGTACTTGATTCTTCCTGTAAAGCTTACTGGGATGTCAGCTGCAGTAGGCTACTCTTGTTGAATACTTTCCGGTAATTCTAATTTATAAGTGGAGGTTTTCATAATTTTGTTGAGGGAGGGGCATTTTGTTGTAATTGAACTTCATTTCAGTGTTGCTATGTATCATTCAGTAGCATTTTGATATCGCTAGGAAGACTAAGATACCTAATATGATTATAGTGCAATCAAATTTATTTCTCAGTTTGGTTATTTGTTCTTTTGACCATGTCTGAGAGACCCCTGCACGTTTTACCGAGAAATGATAATCTCAATAATGACCCGATTTCTTTATGATACGTTAAATGCTAAAAAGATATTAATTAAGACTGGCATTCTTACAGGGGGCTCTTTTGCCGACGAGAATGAATCTACAATGGGGGACAGACTTACTTACGTCCCCCTTCTTACTAGCATGGAAGGCAACCAAGAATTTTTGGGTGAGTGTTTATCATCAGGGGTATCTAATAACGTGTTTAATGGGATATGTGTTATTAAATTTCCGGAACGTTTACATTTAGTTGGTTTATATAGATATATGTCAATATTTGTATGGTTGACACTGTATTAGCTTGTATATTTAAAAGATAATGTTGAGCCAGTTTGTTTCCAATGCGGACACAATGTATATTTGTCAAATCATTCGACAAATGTGGATGTATTTTTACACCATGGATTGATTACATATATTTTTAGAGCTCATTAACCCAAGGCCACAGTCACGAAAGGGATCAGCACGTGAGGACGAGCGACGCGCGAAAACGAAAGGCGGGAAATCTGTACCTTCCACCAAACGACAATCTTCTAAATCTGGCACGAAGAAGGCATCCTGACATCATATTTTCTTACCTTTTTTGTGTAGTGTAAATGGTTGTGTGTATTTGTATATATGTTAAAAAGTAAATTATCAAAAAACTTAGAATGTCATTTCTCATTTTTTATTGATACATGTATGTAAAGTTGCCATAATAGATACGTCTTCATTGGATGTGATGTCTAATTCTTTATCTGAAAAATGTCATTTTTCTGCCTTTGATTTTTTATAGAGTCATTTTTCTGCCTTTGTTTCGATAAATCCAACAACATCTCGGTGTCCTCTATTATTAGGTAAATTACAACTAACCTACTACATTGGAAGAAAAATAGATAGATTAGCAACAAGTGATTCAAACAGCTTATCGCTGAATGAATGAAGGAAGTGCATAGACAAAAGGAGTAGAAGATATAAAAGAACACAGGAATTTGGTAGTCTCTTTAATAAGCTAGTTAACCATTTGTGTACGGTAATATATCACTCAAACATGTGAGAGTAGCAGGACCACTTTAAATCGTGTCAATATGCAAACAAATGGTTGATTTTCATGGACCCTTGGATTGGGTAGAGCTAAACTTTACAATACATAAATATTGGGGAATCTTTAAACCTTTAGTCATATTGATATTTATTATTGAGGCATCCCATGTTGTGTGGATTCAAGTGCAGCTAACTATGAGCTAGACTGTGGCCGTTATAAGGGACCAAAATTAGACATAAACTTAAAGAGGGTAATGATCTTGTAAAAATAATAGGGACAAGGTACATGTAGCTCGAGTGAGCGTTGTCGACCATTGGCCGATTTGTTTTAATTCCTGTTTGACAGTTGACACTACAACAGCCAACATTGAGCCATTGAGTTGAAGCTTGGTTTTGATACAAGTGAACAACATTACAGTTCGGTTATTGATGCGCAAACTTGAAGTTCGGTTAAACAACATTAAAGTTTGGTTATTATTAGACGACACTGAAGTTCCGTTATTATTAAACAACAATGTACTTCAGTTATTGATAGACAACATTGAAGTTCGGTTATTATGTCGCCTGCCTGTGTTAGCAGAGGCGGTATATAGGGATCACTATGAGTCGTCTGGCGTCGTCGGCGTCACAAAAATTTCTGTCACATTTTTCTCAGGAACCACACAGGCCAGCTTCCTGATATTTGACACAGAGCATCAGTATGGCGAACTCTATCTTGTAACGCAGTTTCCAATCTGCCGCATGTCAACTTCCTGTTTGTCACATTTTTCTCAGGAGCCACACATGCCAGCTTCCTGATATTGGGCACAGACCATCAGTAAGGAGACCTGTATCGTGTAATGCAGTTTCGAAACTGCTGCATGTCCACTTCCTGATTTACGCAACTTTGATTTTTTTTACACAAATTTGTCACAAAGTAANTTTTGATTTTTTTTTTTACACAAATTTGTCACAACAAAGTAATGATGAGGGCCTGCTAACCTGTAAAACTTAAATATTGTCTTTATTTCAGAGTAGAATCTCACAAATGACATCTCATCATAATATCTCATCTTTCAGCCAATTCATCATGTTAGAATGCATTGTCATTCTGATAAACTTTAAATGATGATAATTTTTCAAACAAAATTAGAAGTTGGCAGGCGACACATGTCTTCCATGGAAGACTTCTTACCACTAAGTTTATGAAAAGGTGATCAATCTCATAAGTCCTAAACGGAATACAAATTTTAAAGGAGTTGAGCAAACAAGGACCCTGGATATACCAAAAGTTGGATCAGGTGCCTAGGAGAAGTAAGCACCCCTTGTCGACTGGTAAACCCGCCGTGGGCCATTTGTCTTGATCAGTAAATGGATTTATCTAATCATGTGTTTTAAGAACGGCCCTAACAATTGGTAGTGAAACACGTCAGATAGTATTGGACCCAATGGCTGGTTGTGTTTTGACAAGCTAGATCGTTAACAACCATAGAATTTTGCAAAATGCTGGGTTTAAGTACGAAACAAACGTGGAAGACTGACTAGACTGTGGTGTCTTTAATTTCGAGTTGTTCATTTGGATGTATCGAATGCACATAAGATCTAATGAAAATGATATCATTAAAAGTCGTGTGTGTAATGTCAAGTTAAAGACCAAAGCTGGAGATCTTTTCTTTAGCTTCGAATATAATTTTTGAAAATTTAACAGGTTAGCAAAAAAGGAACACAATTCGTATCCATGAGAATTTCAACAGACTGTTGGAATTTATACTGATCACCAAAAGCTACAAAGAAAAATTATTTGAATTTCTCTGGGATGGGAAAAAATGTAAAATAAAAACACAATTATACAAGATTACAAAGATGTATAAAATGAATACTACACAACTTTCTCATTTGCAATCAAAATCTAGTAGGATCAGAAGACTAATCATAGCTAGGAATTCTAAATGGAAGACATTGTTTGAAACGAGTTTCCACTCAGAGTTTCTTGAAATTTTGTTCAGATTATATTGAGATAAAAAAACACAAAACAAAATAACATATTTTGGACCCGATACTCTACAAAGCTGAAATTGATCCAAATGTAATCTTTAAAAAAAATATTGCACGTGATCATTTATGGTACAACCCAAAATGTAAAGGCAAAGATAACGAACAGTGGTCAATCTCGTAAGTCCTAAATAGAATACAAAACAAGAGTTGGCAAACACGGACCCCAGGACAACCAGAGGTGGGATCAGGTGCCTAGGAGGAGTAAGCATCCCTGTTGACCGGTCATACCGCCGGTGAGCCATAGTCTTGATCAGGTAAACGGAGCAATCCGTAGTCAAATCAGTGTGTGAAAAACGGCTTAAAAATTGGCTTGAAACACATCAGACAGTATTTGACACAATGGTAAGTCATATTTTAAACTAAACTATATAGAGTTTTGTAAGGATAATATATTACACATTGGGGACCTATGTAATATGCACTATTCATTTACGTCATATGCAGAATTCAAAGAAAAGTCAACAGGAAAAGTAAACTTTCTCCAATTTTCTTGTCTTGTTCAGTTCCAGCAATAGAGAAACATATGCAACAGAAAAAACAAAATTATTGTAAAAGATTTCAAAATAAGATATCCCTCGACAATCAATTTAATATTTCAGTCGAAGAGAGGTTGTAAAGAAATTTATAATACAATGTATTCTCATTTCAAAGAAAAAAAGTTTCCCAACTTCTGAAAGGAAATGGTTTCAAAATGGTATCAATTTTAGAATGGGAAGCGGTTTATATGCTTCCTTTTAAAACAACTGCAGAAACAAAATTACAGTGTTTTCAATTTCAAATGCTACGCAGACTATCTGCTACAAACTACTACTTGAATTTATGTGCTATTAAATACTCTCCATTATGTTCATAGCACATAATTTCAAATGCTACGCAGACTATCTGCTACAAACTACTACTTGAATTTATGTGCTATTAAATACTCTCCATTATGTTCATATTGTAATTAGTTACCAGAGACAATAGATCAATGTTTTTAATTAAAGAGCTTTGGACAGAGATACAAAACTGGTTAAAATCTACATTAAATATTGACATAAACTTAAACAGAAATTCAAATTTGTTTGGTAAAATAAATAACCAGATCAAATCGTCTAGAAAATCTCATAATTCTAACAATTAAATACTATATTTATACAAACAAGTTCACCAATTCAAAGAAGCTAAGTTTTGAGTACCTAAAAGAGAATGTAATCAAATAGACTACATTATATTGAAAAATTTACATTGCTGAAAAACTGTAAATACAAGGCATTTAACAACTGTTTGAATAATGTTTTACAGAATATTGAACATTCATCGTAAACTTACATCTCATTAAACATTTATCTATCTATCTATCTATCTATCTATCTATCTATCTATCTATCTATCTATCTATCTATCTTTCTATCTTTCTTTCTTTCTTTTCTTTTCTTCTATAAAAAAATCAAAACTTTTAAATACATATTCTGTATATCATTAGTATACAAGTTTTGTGCATATTTATGGGTTTTTTCCGTTTTTGGTTTGTGCAAGAATGATATAGATGTATGTGAAAATCAATTTTAAAAAAAGCTACAAAGATATTGACAATGAGGGACTCCAGCAATGCTTTAATGTTAATCATATACGGTACCGATTTTGATGCACCAGATGCCTATTTCGACAAGCATATCTCTTCAATGGTGCTCATACCGAAATGTTAGGAATCCGAAGCATGTATAAAAAGTATGAAGAGCTAAAAAATGGAAAGCCAAAGTAGATCAGAGCTATGCCTGAGGGAGATAATCCTTAATTTTAAAATAAATTTCTAATTTTACCTCTGCAATTAAATATATTCCGACCGTATTTGAAGCTAAGAACAAAGTACATAGGTACTGGGCTGTAAAAAAAAAACCCTCGCGGATTAACAGTCCATCAGCAGAGACCTCGACCCATGGGTCCTAATGTTAATCATATACGGTGCCAATTTGATGCATCAGATGCCCATTTTGACAAATTATGTCTCTTCGTGTGATGCTCATACCGAAATGTTGGGAACTCGAAACATGTAAATAAAAAATTTGAAGAGCTAAAAGACTGGAACCAAATACGCCGCAGGTGCGACCATAAGGATAGCAAGATAGCATGCAATTTGAACGCAGGTCACACATCCGCCTGTGAGCCCAAGTGTCTTGCATTCAGGTAACGCAGCAATATAAACATGGCGAAGTAACAATGTACTTAAACGTGAATGATAGTCCCAAAAAAAACAAAACCCATAAGTCCCCCAAAAGCACATACAAACATTCGATGTAGGCTAGGGCACAACGGACCTCCGACATAAGAAGCGAAAAGCCGCAGGATCAGGTTGCTTAATGGAGGAGTAAGAACATCCATCTGCTAGACACGTCCACACCCGCCACGTGAGCCCGTTAGGTCGAAACGAAACGGTAAACCGCGGGCGTTCATCCCGCTCCTCACTGGATAGTGCACAATCAGTGGGGTGTGGAGGAAAATACGGCTTGACAATTATGGCTATGAAAACGACATCGACAGGTTTTTGACATCAATGATATGGGGGGGTCACTACTTGGTAACTAAATCGTTGCTAGACACGTCAACCATAGGAATTTTGACGACCACAAATGGCTGCCTTTAAACTAATGACCTGATTTTGAAGATCCTGGCAATTTCAACAACTATTGTTTGTTAAAGTAGTCCTGCGCTCGGTTCTGAAAACTGAATGCATACAAGAACAGAGCTTCTTAGCGGTATTAGAATATACTGAAGAGACATAGACACATCATAATTGAGCAGGTGATGGATGAATATTCGCTAACATTAAATATGGGCAAATTGGTAGAGCGAATGGTAGAAGGCTGACGATATTGGTCAGCGTTCAGTTGTTCATATCAAAGTTGTTGTGAGTTTTAGTTGTGCCGTATAATCGTCAAATGTTCATAAAATACATCGCAAGGTACGAAGCAGACATCGGAAGACCTGCTGTGGTGTCCTTTATTTCTAGTTCGTTGGGATATACTGAATCGACATAATGAGATGAATAATCATCTTTATCTAATAATAAGACTAAAACGTCGTAAATATGCGAAATGTCCGAATTAAAGGCCTACCACACTAAAAAGATTGTCTTCTTTCGCGTAGGAAGCTTTTTGAAATGAATTAATTGCCTCATAAGAATATAAAAATTAGGTCAGCTAACTAAAGGAACACAATTACGTCGTCCGCTATTATGGACATTCCATCCAGACTAGTTTGATAGACCTGCACTCATGCCGATAAAACTAACAAAGATATTGGCTCAATACGAGCGAACTGCCACAGCAATGTCTTTGAAGATTATAAGAATTGAACGAAGTTAGACACGGGTGTTAAACGGTAAGTCATAAATGCCAACATAAACATTATAAATTTCGAGCTGATAGGGCAACACGGCACCTTCGACAAAGCGAAGGCAGGATTCAGGTAGGCAATGGAGTAGTAAGCATCCTCTGCATGACCGGTCACACTCGCCGTGAGCACTCTTATCAATAAGATAACGGAAATATAAGTAAACGGGACTTACGCTGTCGTTCAAATCTAGTAAACGCAAAATGAGCAGTTTCTAACAAAAGGCGATAAAACGAAATTTTTTTCGCGAGATACAAGGGTCATTAAATATAGCGAACCGTGAGGAATTTAGCGAAATTATGAGTGACTATGAACGGAGATTCGTTAATACATGTAACCCTGCAACGAACTTTTAGGAGTAACATTGTGTGTTAGAATCAGAGTGGATTTATACACAAAAGATACATAATTTTTCATGAATGGGTCTGTCCCATCTCGA
>CAJDSM010003178.1:6533-18166 GCA_903981925.1 Ostrea lurida
CATTGTTTGGTGTCACTTGATTGGACACTTATTGTCAGGTCTGACTTGATTGGACACTTTATTGTCAGGTCTGATCATTGTCTGATCTCACTTGAGTGGACGCTTATTGTGTGGTCTCACTTGAGTGGACACTTTATTGTCAGGTCTCACTTGAGTGGACACTTATTGTCAGGTTTGACTTGATTGACACATTATGATACAAACTGTCCCACTTGTCTATCATCTCTTGATAGGATGCAATATGGCGCATTTAATACGATAAATTTATTTATATTTAATTAAAATTTAACTATTACATTATTATTGTGTGCATATATTTAGATTTTAATGAATCTGACCTAAAGGATGCACGATAATTTTCATGTCTTTAAGCAGCGTAATTCGCGGGTTGATACCTGGTCAACACCGTATCTTTATTTCCTACTACGGAATTTTGTAGGACTGTTTAGTCACTATATGTCGTTGGTCATATTGCGACGTCATTTTGATTCCACAAATATTACCGGTACAGGAGTTACGCGACTTTGTGCTTCAACGTTGTTGCAGCAACGGAGTGGGGGTCATAACTTATGCATAACAATCTTGTCCTGAGAAGTAAAGGAATGATCGGAATCGATTTACACGCATCTTATATTATGTAATATGAGTTATGCAATTTAACGACAAATGTTGATTTTCCCCTTTTTGTTTGTTTACAGTGGAATAACGGTAGTATCCGACGGAGAGTGCCCATTTGTTCCATAGGAAATCAAGTGAGGATAAAATCATTTATCTAAAGGATACACACATTTAATATTGAAGTTGACAAGCATTTCAGAATCATCACTGTGTGTATTTTCTAGTTTAAGAGGATTCCATGAAAAAAGGTGATGACGAAAACCAGACTTCGATGGACTACAATGTATTGTATGGCTAGTGTGCTACTTAATAAATGGGGACAATTCTTTACAAGTCTTGTACAATTTCCAAATGATTATAAATACTTCGTTGGTGGATGCGATTGGTACTGCACATTGATGTAAATTGGCGTTGTAGGAAACATAATCATTATAATGTAAAGATAAAGATAACGGAACAATGGTCAATCTCGTAAGTCCCAAATAGAATACAAAAACAAGAGTTGGGCAAACACGGACCCCTGTACATACCAGAGGTGGGATTAGGTGCCTAGGAGGAATAAGCATCCCCTGTTGACCTGTCACACCCGCTGTGAGCCCATAGTCTTGATCAAGTAACGGAACAGTCCGTAGTCAAATCAGTGTGTAAAAAACGGCTTAACAATGGCAATGAAAGACATCAGACAGCATTTGACTCAATGGTAGGTCATACTGGTAAACTAAATTGTTATAACGACCATAGAATTTACGAAATGCTGCTTTTAAACGTGACTGTTTGAAACCCTACAACAACAACAACTTGTCTGTAAGTAGCTTGCCTCAATTCAAAAACTGATCATACGCAGAACAAGCGTTTGCGTATCGAATAAGTTGAGAGACATACACACCATTGTGCAGGTGATGATGGAATATTGCTACATAAATATGGGAAGTTGACGATGGAGAAGCTGAGATCGTCCCGTTTGTCATAAGTTGAGTAGTTTGCCGTTAATGTCAATGTTCAATAAAATATCCAAGTAAGAAGCAACATGGAAGGCTCTGTGGTGTCCTTTAAATTCATTCCCCATATACATTCATGCACCCTTTTCAAAGCAAGCCAAATAATGCTACGTTCGATATGCCAGATTTGCAAATCCATTGGTTCGTCACAATTTATAACAGATAAAAACAAACCATGCCGGTATATACAAAGTCGAGTGTAGGGCAACACGGACCTCCGACAAAAGGTAGGATCAGGTGCATGAAGGAGTAAGCATCCTCTGCTGACCGGTCACACCCGCCGTGAGCCCTTTGTCGAAATAAAGTAAACGTGGTTACCTGTCATCAAATATAGTACGAAAATGACAGGGATGAAACAAATCGGTTAACACGATTTGCCACTGTAAACAAGGTCATTATTATATAGCGACCGTAGAATATGCGAATTGATGACTTTAAACGAGATTCGTTATAACCTTGCAACTTCAACTTTTTTGGTAGTAGTAGGTCTCGCTTTAAAAAGTCTCCATACGCATAGCATGCTCTTGTGTATCGAATCAACTGGGAGATATACACACCATAAGCAGGTGATAGCGGTAAAAATCAATGGATGCCTTCAAAAGCACACTTTGATTTGTTACATATGCAACGCAAAAAAAAAAAGACTGAAGACTACAACCAGATATTTTATTGATAATCAGCGAGTAAATAATGGTCTTCCTCATTATTCTGTATGGGTAAATGCCACAATTATTTCCCCAGAAAACATTATGTTGGGATCGTCCTTGTAATGTACGGACTTTCATAAGGACGGATAACGCACCTTTCTTTTGAAATATGCTTGGAAAATATGTTTGACATATATTTCTTTTCCGTTTAAAACCTAATGGTGCCTAGCCCGTTAACCTGGCGAATTGTGCGACTGCGATCTGTAGATCGTGTCTCATATGGGTTTTTTCCCATAGAACTTTTTTGCAGAAAGTGCATTTTTATCGAAATCCTAAAGTTTGCATTTTGAAAGTGTGTGCTATATTTTTCACTTTTCATGCATTATGTTGTGTTATTAACTTGATGTGAGCAATATCTAACTTAAAGGTGTACTCTTTCATAAATCAGCCATTTTTAATCACATTTCTAAGATAGATATGCAACAATAAATACATTACAACATGGTTAAGTTGCAAAAATAAATAGGTTCAAATGAAAATCCTGTCACACTGATTAAATAACTAACAAGAAAATAATTATTACGTTGAAGAAATTGCGATTATTCAGTTACTACATGGCTTTTGCAACTTATTTAATTTAACAATAACGAAAAGTTACAGGTGATGAGATAAACAATATTCATGAAAGGAATCTATCTGCACATCGTTAATGTATTTTCAGCGTAATAGATGTCCAAATAAGTAGTAGTTACACAATAGGTTTATTTGGTTATGTACAGAAGGACGAAGGCGGGGCAAAAATGTCACGAGACGCGCAGCGTCCGAGTACATTTTAACCCGCCTTCGTCCTTCTTTACATAACCAATTAACCCCAAATTATCATGAATTTAGAACTTTCATTCTCGCTTGGAACAGAATATGGAAGGTCGCTGAAAAATAATGGAAGTAGACGACGCATGTGGGGGTATTTTTTATGTGGGTGAACTATCGGACATGATGAACCAGCTAACGGGCAAAAAGGCAAAACCCTAGGTGAAATCGAAAATCCGAAACGTGGAGATTGCAAGTGTAAAAAACACGTTCAATAACTGTGAAGTATATTTCAAATTTTGAAGGATATCAGTGGTTAAAGCAGAGATTTTTTTTTTTCTCGTGTTCTTTAAGACAGTGTGGAAAGTAATTTTGTTTGCTGAAATAGAGCCCGAGAGGATAAACACACACTGCTCGTTCGTTATTTGTTGTTTTTCGTTCCGTTGAGAATGTATACATGTATTTCACTCATATTGAGAGGCCGCTCCAAGCACGGGGCTCAAACGCACGACCCGCCGATCATGAGGCAAGAGCTCTACCATTGATTGTTCGTAGAACGCTGTTACTGATATGCAAATGATGTGTTATGTCATGGTTTTATGAGAGCACTTGCGCCACGCCTATAGGGTATCGGTGGTTATGTACAGATACCCACAACCTAAGAACAAAAGAAATTCACTGCTGCTATAATACATTCATTTAATGCTTGGTTACTGACATTCAAACAACATGCCGATGAAATGTTGGTTCGCTTCTTCACAGTCCCCATTTACAGTGACACGACATACAGCGGTTTTCTCCCTTGGCAATTATGTAACCTCGCCAACAAAATGGGCACACCACGACTGGACAACCTGCAATTTGAAATTTATATTTGAAAACCCAATGCTGATTTATTGACAGAAAGCACTATGTATAAGTGATAATACATGCATACTTAAATAAGTTGTTTTCTTTTTTCCACTGATATTACACTTATATTTCATCGAAATACTTTCCAATTCAATGACGTCCTATGGGTACTTACACTGGCAGGTCCGGCAGCCGTTTTGGTCGTGGACGTATCGGAAGGGACACCGTTTGGGACAAGGCTTTTGTCCTCCGCATGCATCTGTGCACAATCCTAAATAAAAAGGTGAAAATAACTTTCAGTGAAGTAAAAAAAAAACGCAATACAAAATAAGAGATGGGCAAACACGGACCCCTGGATCCACCAGAGGTAGGATCAGGTACCCATGAGGAGTAAGCATCCCCTGTTGACCGGTCACAACCGCTGTGAGCCCTTTGTCTTGATCAGGTAAACGGAGTAGTCTTTAGTCAAAAAACAGCCTAACAACTGATGTGAAACACGTCAGACAGCATTGGCAGGTTGTATTGGCAAATTAAATCGTAATAACGACGTTTGAATTTGCGAAATTTTGACTTTATAGGTGAATTGATACCACACATGCATGCTAATAAAAACACAGAAATCAGTGAAGATAACGAACACTGATCTTTCAAGGAATACACAATTAAGAGTTGGGCAAATACGGTTCCTTGGATATTCTAGAGGTGGGATCAGGTATCTAGGAGGAGTAAGCATCTCCTGTCGACAGTTCATAG
Source organism: Ostrea lurida (assembly GCA_903981925.1). NCBI lineage: Eukaryota > Metazoa > Mollusca > Bivalvia > Ostreida > Ostreidae > Ostrea > Ostrea lurida. The sequence continues at coordinate 11,212 of CAJDSM010003178.1, forward strand.
GAACATACTCCGTCAAAGTACGTTTTTCTCATTTTTTGCTGTGTGTCGATAAGAAATGTCCAAGCTTGTGTATTAAGACGACCAATTTCTTTTGATTCGCTGTAATATAACTATAGTTTTATATCCAATTCAATAAGAACTATCTGCCATTAAAAAAAACCATATGCTTTATTTCATATTAACGCTTCGCAACCGGGAGGTCTTGCATTCGATCCCGCTCGTGCCATGGTCGCGTCAAACATAAGACGTCAACACGGACAGTAATAATTACTCATTAGCCAAACGCTCGACATGTAGAGGTGAGGGTCACGGGTCTTTCAGAGTTGTGGTCCCGTGGTACGGCAGGTGTTGGCACGTGAAAGGACCCTCACTGTTACGACCTTGAGCGTTAAGCATAGGTATAAATGTGTGTTACTTTAATTACAACTAGAGACCACTAGAAGGGCTTGGCTTGGTTTTCGTTTAATCATCGATACGTCATCAGTTGTAAGTGAATGTTGGCGCCCAAGCCGTGTCAGTTCTTTATAGTGCCAACACCTGCTGCGATCCTGTACCCTTGCTTGTCGTACAGTGCAGTCAAGGAGACTACATAGGGCGGTACTTCGAATGATACCGCAAAAATTGAGGTCCCATATCACAGCAGGTGTGCCACGACAAAGAAAACTTTCGTAAGCGTAGAATTTTACAGCCCTTGAACGACAGTGGTGACGTCACCATATATTAAATAAAAAAAAAACTCCAGCGGAAAATTAAACACCATACATCCAATCTGCTGCGACACGGGAACAGGGCAACCCCTGTACCAGGTTTAGTTGTTATCAAGCAGAAGATATTGAGTGGACAACACATGATCTACAGATCAACCGACCGACCGACAGTTGCAAAACAATATGCCCCATCTTTTTCAAAGAGGGGGGGGGGGGGGGGATAGAAATCAATTATTTAGGATTTTAAAAAGTAATCATTGCTGCTACTCTATGTCCATGTTAAACCGTTCTTGACACACAGACTTTGACTACTATATCTTGAACATTTAAATTTTCATAATTGCTGGCTTAAGCAACCTTTAATTTGCTTTCTCTGGAAGATAAAAGGTTTTCGTCGTTGATTCTGCAGTAGCCGCAGCTAAGGGTATTGACCAATGTCTCATAAATTGCACAGAGACACGTCTTGTTTGGTTTTCGTGTGGGATAAAGCCCTCGTTATTTTTACTACATTTTATTCATCAAATGAACCTAATCAAAAAGTTGTGTTGGTATTGAGGAAAAAATAAATCATATTATTAAAAATCTGTCATGTCCAGGATATACCAGCATACTGATAATGAGTTCTGATATTCGCTGTCCTTTAGTTTTCCCCATTAAAAAAATCACATTTCCGTGTCTTTTTACAACCAGTGCCTAATGGAGGGATATGAGCTGTCATATATACAGTTCGTTAGGCGTATCTCGATTCGATTGCAAGAGTAGATTACCTTTTTTTCACATTTTTTGTGATAGCATTGTAATTAAGGTGTTTGCTTCGCAACCGTCAGGTCTCAATACATGTATATACGAGTGCCGCACATTGTCACATAACACTGATTTACACCATGCACTAATGATTTTTTTTAGACAACGAGAAACATTAAGGTGTTAATATCAAGTTTATCTAAGTAGTTTTAATATAAGGTACGGGCCATTTACCCCCAGGAAAATATTCAACGATAAGGAAGTATTGATGAAAAGAATCACCATTGCCCACTTGAATGAAAACAAAACATACAAATAAAGAGTTCAGTTACCTTATTTTTACCTACTGACATTTTACAAATGCTTGAACTGATTAAGAATTTGGTAATACCCACAACATTACTGTATATTTCAATTTATATCTAAGGGCAGATAACTCTAATTGCTTAAAAATAGCCCTTTTTCTGTGCAGTGTAGAGAGGGTCCTTAAGTGGAAAAAGAAAACAACAATAACAGCTTAGTCTAAATTGAAAATATAAGTATGCTTAGTATTGCTTACTATGTTAAAGACATATAGAATTCAAACTAGTTTGTAAGGTTGTGTATTTTTGCTTTTATTTTAAAGAATTTTTATATGAACCCGGGTTTTTTTTTTATCAGTAAATATATTGCCACTTTAGCTACAATCATGTTAGCATGGAAACAGAAAATATTATTAGTACTGGAATCAAGTACGGGATTCTACTCTCTATTGTACAGTTTTCATTCCAAATGGTAAAACTCTGCATCTAAATTGTGCAAAAAAAAAATTATCGCAGATATTTTGGTAAATTGATGAAATTCTGTATTTAACATTGATTAGAAGTTCTGGAAACCTTTTTGTTAGCTTTCGTTATCCCCTCCTTTTGAAAACTAGACAAACCTATTCAAAAATATATTTATAACACGCAGTAATGATTTTTTGATACGCATTAAAAATTAAAAATTGATTCGTCTCACATTGGATGACCATGGGATACCTTGATTTTGAGTCCTATCTCATAGGAAAACAAGCATGATTTTTTTATTAGCTCACCTGAACCGAGGGTTCAAGTTAGTGAGCTTTTCTGATCACCTGTTGTCCGTCGTCTGTCTATCTGTCTGTCCGTCTGTCTGTCTATCCGTCTGTCCGTTAACTTTTCACATTTTCGACTTCTTCTCAAGAACCACTGGGCCAAATTCAACCAAACTTGGTACATCATCATTCTTGGGTAAGGGAATTCAAGTTTGTTCAAATGAAGGACCAGGCCTTCTTCAAAGGGGAAAAGATAATTACGAAAATGCAAAAAATAGGGTGGTGTCATTTAAAAATCTTCTTTTCAAGAACCACTGGACCAGGAAAGCTAAAATTTATATGGAAGCTTCCTGATATAGAGGAAATTCAAGTTTTTCAACACCATGACCCCGGGGGTACAATGGGGCCACAATAGGGGATCAAAGTTTTACACATGATTATATAGGGGAAATCTTTAAAAATCTTCTTCTCAAGAACCACTGACCAGGAAAGCTGAAATTTATTTGAAAGCTTCCTGATATAGTGGAAATTCAAGTTTGTACAAATCATGACTCCAGGGTATGGTGGGGCCACAATAGGGGATCAAAGTTTTACATTTGAATATAATATTAAAATCTTCTCAAGACCAAAATACAACATTTACCTTAAAGCTTCGTATGTAGAGTGCGAGGGCCAAGGTCACTCAGGTGAGTGTGGCCCATGGGCCTCTTGTTATCATCCGGAGACATAAGCCGGGTTTATTAACGTAATGTTCCAGACAAGACAATGATGTAAAAGTTTACTCTGCAAGCGGGAAAAGTCGTAAATTTATGTACAGCAAAGTAATACGAAAAAGTGAAATTAACGAACAGAGATCAATCTCGTACATTCTATAAAAAATATGAAATTTAGGGTTGGGCAAACATGGACTCTTAGACACAACAGAGGTGGGATCTCCCCTGTTAACCGCTCAAACCTGGCATGGCCCCTTTATCTTGATCAAGTAACGGAGCGACCCTTAAGTCTAAAACGGCCCAACAATTGATATGGAACGCGTCAAACAGCTTTCCACTCGTTCTTATTTGTAGCGACCTAAGGTACTTCGAAATGTTGACTTAAAAGTTAAAACAATACTATTGAGCCCCTTTAACAATTTATTTGTCAGGAGCCTACCACAATTTGAAAACTGATCATACGCTGAACATGATCATCCTCATAGGATGACATAAACACCATATGCAGGTAATAATTGAACTTTGCTGCATACATGTGGGTAGTTTACGATTGAGAAATTGAAGCTATTACCGGGGCTATTACGTTACTCATATAACTGAGTTGATAGTTTACCGTTAACATCTACATATCTACATGTAGTTGAAGCAAATGTGAAAGAATCTGTAAAATTCTACAACATATTATTAAACTTGATGTCGAACTTCCTATATCGGAATGGTCGCTTTTTTTTTTTTGATAAATCAAAAATATCAATGGGATGCAATTTTCACCAATCTGTTATATCACTGGGTAGACAATTTGACATGCCATCACATCAATGAGTGGTAAATTTATCCGCTGGAATTGTCCTCTAATACCTTTGGAGAGGGCTTATATACTAGTAGGTTTAACCTGCGGCCAGATCAATTTACATTATATATAATAATCCTTTAATAAAATCTGTAATCATGAAATATTATAACATTTAACTACAACCTGGGTATTACATGTGTATACAATAACAATCACTTACTTGCATGGGCAGCAACTATACATGAACGGGTCATGATTTTGGTATCATTTAATTTTATTTCACGTGATCACCTAGCGCCGATTCTCATTGGTTAAAACACCTTTTAAGAATTGAGGTGATTTTTCGATCACGTACCTGAACAACAAGTAAAGTCTAATAAACATTATTTTGTTGTTGGTATATAAAATTAAATGATAAGAAATAAATCTCATATTTCTTCGGGTGATATGCAGGTTATCACCGAGATTTTAGACGGTAAAACTTTTCATCATTGATGAGTTTTACCGTCTAAAATTCGGTGATACCTGCATCACCCGAAAAAATATGATTCATTTCTTATATGAAATATATGATTGAGTCAGAACTATATGAATGGTTTAAAAAATATTGAATATGTGAATAGGGATGATTGAAAATCTCAGCGGGACGTCTAGAGCTGACCCCCTCCCCCCCTCGCTATTGATTATTGTTCGTTATCTTTACTTTTTCATGAGTCAAGATGATTACTATCCTCTATTTTGATGTCGAACTAAAAACCATAGTATGAGATTTGTTTCTCGTTATGTAGCAATCATGATCAATCTCGTTGATGCTACATACATTGAATGTTATCTGAAAATTGATTTTAAAAAAATACATGAATCTTGCTAACAATTGTTTCAAATTTAAGTAGAGCTTACTTACCACAGGCAACTACAAGAACAGCGAGAGCTACAATCCAGGGCAGGCTCAATTTCCCCATGCTTGCCGGATAAATACTGATAAATGATTCCTCTGTGTGGTGCGGTGCGTTTTATGTTGTACGAGGATGTGTGACCACACCTTATACATGTAACGAGGGAGGCGGCCACACCTTATAACGAGGGAGGCGGGATGAAAATCATATCGGTCTTTCATAGACTAATAGAACTATAAAGACATTCTCGTATCTGTAGGAAAATAAATGTATACATGTATATATGGTTTATCAATGAGCTTACTAGTGTATTGTATATGGATGTATTATATTTCATTAAGAAGAAGAGAAGTGACAAAAAGTGCAGAATGACACGAGGTCTAATTAGTGATTCACGAGTTCTATCTAGTGATTCTCGATTTCTAATTAGTGATTCACAAGTTCACTAGATCTAATGAGTTGTGAAGATGATAAAAAAATATGTTTTCTTACCACAAGGGTCAGAATACGTTACATTTGTACTAAGTACTTTTATCTGGGACATTCGTACCAATTTTTAGACCCATCTTTATACACTGCTTTTGAGTATGGATTACTCCGTTTAGTATAATATTTTGCTTTATATAGTTATGTCTGTTATCGATATTGTCTGACCCGGACTATATCGAATTTGTAAATGGGTCAAAATAACTAATAAAAATATTTTTAAAAAAATACTCCGTTTAGTAAACCTGATCAAGACATAGGGCTCATGGCGGGTTTGATCGATCAACAGGGGGGGGGGGGGCGTACTCTTTTGGACATCAGATCACACCTCTGGTGTATCCAGTGGTCCGTGTTTGCCCACCTCTTAATCTATTGATCACTGTTCGTTATCTTCACTTTTTCACGTGTATAAGTATTTATACAGTCGCACTTTGTCCGACCGAGATATAAGGAACAAATTATCTTCGTGACGAGTTCACGTGCATAAGAGGGATTGTAAAAGAGAATTCATACGTTGGTCATTGAAACACAAGGGTAACATTTCTGAAGATGCATCTTTGTTTGGTTTACGTCCCGTTTACATATTTTTTAAATCTTAAAAGTATCCCAAATTAAGAACTATGTTTTGCGCTCAGGGAGTGAGTTTTAGGCCATGCCAACACTGCCAGCACACGGGACCTCCGTTTTTAAGACCATAACCAAAAGACACATCGGTCGCGGTAGCTCAGTGGTTAAAGCGTTCACTTCGCAACAGGAATGTTCTGACTTTGAGCTCCGCTCGTGGCATGGTTGCGTTAAACTTAATTTAATTAAGGTGGCCCACTACATCTGGGAAAAGTTTATCAAAACAGCACCATATGATTTAATTATGAAAAATATGATGATATGTAGTAATTATACATGTGAAAAAGGTGGAAAATTTGAATACAAAAATTATGATTTTCAAAAATTTCTCGCCAAAAATATGAACAAAATTCCCTGGCGGATTCGAACTCGGGACCTGCGGTTTACCAAACCGATGCTTTACCTACTGAACTATGAAGTTATATGATCAAATTGATCGAAACAAGTTATTTGACAATCTATTTTAATCGCCATCTTGTGACGTTGTGTTAGTTTTAGTGTAGTGGGCTACCTTAAAGCTGACATGATTTCATAAATAGAGCAAGTCCGCCATATTTTTTGCCAATCCGCCATATTAGTTGGATATTCTATTGTTATATGTGTCAGGATTTGCAGGGTATATAAGGGGGTGAGCTGTGCTACGCTTCACTTCACTTCACACCAGTCTGATTTACCTGGCCGGATGACCTCGACAAGTGACACGTACATATTCTACGGGGAATAACATTTTAGGATATCAAGCAGTGCTCAAAAGCACAACAATATACCGTACATCTGTAGAAAATCCTACAATTTTGTAAAATAAATTTAAAATAAAAAGTTCTGTACATCTGTACATGCAATGTATGCATAGTTGCAGTAAACATGTCCAAATAAGCAACAAACTTGCAGAAATATTTTACCAGCTACAGATTGATGGAATAGAATAAGCAAATGGC
>CAJDSM010003184.1:5981-18962 GCA_903981925.1 Ostrea lurida
CTGGTATATGGGGAAAATCTTTTAAAAATCATCTTCTCAAGACACCATTGGATCAAAAGAAAGCAATATTTACCTAAAAGCTTCCTGATATAAGAAATGAATCTTATATTTTTGGGTGATATGCAGTATCACCGAATTTTAGATGGTAAAACTCATCAATGCGCTTTGCGCATTGATGAAAATTAAGTTTTACCGTCTAAAATCTCGGTGATAACCTGCATATCACCCGAAAAAATATAAGATTTATTTCTTATCATTTAATTTTATATTACAACAACAACATAATGTTCATTAGACTTTACTTGTTGTTCAGGTACGTGATCGAAAAATCACCTCAATTCTTATAAAGTGTTTTAACCAATGAGAATCGGCGCTAGGTGGTCACGTGAAATAAAATTAAATGATATAGAATAGATCCAAATTTGATCAGATCATACCTCCCGGGGGTGGTGGGCCACAATAGGGGATCAAATTTTTGCATAAAATGTTCTTCTCCAGAACCACTGGTCAGTTTTAAGGAAATATGGAATCATATAATATGATTTTTCTTTTAATTTCAGCATTTATCATCATGATTGTGTTAACCATCATCAGACTTACCAACAAAAATGGCCAGGGACATCCTGTGGTGGCTGATTTCGGAGGAATTCCCAACTTGTTCGGAGTGTGTGTCTACTCCTTCATGTGTCATCACTCACTACCTTCGCTTGTCACACCAATCAAAAACAAGAACAACCTATTCATCATGGTTTTCATCGACTTTATTCTGATTCTATCATTTTATTCCCTGGTGTCTTTCACTGGTGCCTTTGCGTTTCATCAACCAAAAGATATTTACACACTTAGTTTCCTTCCAGATGCCTGTGATACCAAAGCACCAATTACAAGTTCAGCAGTGTTGCAATATTATTTAGCTCTTTTCCCAGTTTTCACACTAAGCACCAGTTTTCCCATTATATCCATAACTTTGAGAAACAATTTGAAAACCATGTTCTATCGGGAACATCGGCCATTTTCTTGGTTCATCGACAGGATAATTTTTCCTGTAGCTGCAATTTTTCTGCCCTTTGTGATTGCCCTGGCAACAGATGAAGTTGAATTCCTTGTTGGGATCACAGGGTCATATGCTGGGGCAGCAATTCAGTATGTTATTCCAGCTGCTCTAGTCTTGGTCTCCAGAAGAGTCGTAAAGGCAGATTCTTCCATTTCCACTTTAAAGAATAGATTTACCTCCCCTTTTAAGCATATCTTCTGGGTCATTTTAGTGTTTGTATGGTCATTTGTTGCTATAAGCTTTGTCACTGTCAATCACATTTTAACTGAGAAATAAGAAAATACCCTGGATATGTATTGTATATGTGCTGAATACAGTTCTATTTCTTCTGTATGAAAAATATCAGACAATTCGGGCTGAAAATTGTTGGATATTTTATGAAGCAAAAACTTTATGAGGCATATATTGTACTCATTACATTGCCATTTAGATTTTATTTGTTGATTTGTTAATTTATCTGACAGATGTCATTACTGATTACAATATCACATGACCAAAAATAAATTCTTAGACTGAATGAACAAAGAAATGATTTTGCAGCACTGAGCAATGTTTCAATAATACTTGATTTCTTGTAAAAGCAGCATGTGTTATTGTATTTACATTTGTATAATGTTGTGTGTACACTTGTGCTAAATCATATCCAGTTACATGTATATCAACCAGTTTCAGAAACATCTTGTATATAAAGAAATTATTTATGTTCCTCTGAGATTGAAACATGTATGTATCTGATGCAATAATTTTCAGTGTTGATCTTTTGTTTGAATGCTCCACAGTGAAGTTGCTTCACATCAATTTAAATTTAGATTTATGTATGTGTATAAATAGTGCAAATAATCCTTATTTAACAAGGCTAAACATACACAGCCTTGGAAAATAAGGAAATGTTACTGGCAAATTTATATGTTTATGTAATAATCAAGGAAAGACATTATGGCTGGATTATTTTTCCATGCCAATGACTTTTTTTTCTGTTGCTAACGTGAATCGTAAACTAAAATGAGTTTGTTAATCAAACTGTGGGTGTTCATTGTTCTTGTTCAAGAACCAGAAATCTAATTTGATATTAAAGGGACATGCCCTTTTTTTTTCTTTTTGGAAAGCTGAATGGAAAATTATGAAAATCGATGGGAGAGTTTTTCTTCAAGAACCATTCATGAAAAAAGCCAAAAGTTATGTGAAAGTTAAATAGTTCAAACCATGACTGATTAGGGCTAAGGAAAGGCTATATTTGGGATTTACACAGCAATGTATTGAAAAGGTTTTGAAAATATCCATGAGAACCACAAGGATACAGTTTGTCAATTGAGATTTAATGATTGTTTCTTCTCAAGAACTACAGATGCTCAAATAATTTGTAAGCACCTTTATGTAGATTCAAGTTTGTCAAACCATGATTACTCTGGCCAATGTGGGGCCTTAGTTGTGGCTTAAAGTTTTACATAAAAATATTTACAGAAAAGTATTTCAAAACCACGTACACTATTACAATCTGTATGAAATTAATATTTAAGTATCCTTATGTATGTGTAGATTCAAAATGTGGGGCCACAGGAGGGGTTTTTAAAGTTTAACACTAAATTAGGCTTTATCTCCTTATGGGCAAGGTGAGAATTGTGGTCCTTGGGCCTCTTGTTATTTACCGCTAGTTAAATGCTATGTTGTTTACTATTAGTTAAATTTCCCAAAATTTAGAGTCTTGTAAGGCTGTATTGTGTGTATGGAGTCAAGTTCCAATATTGAACTGATTTTAAGAGTACGAGTATAATTGTGTTTGTTTTTGCTTGCATGATTCAATACGTCTAAAAAGTTTGTTCAATTACCTCCTGAAATATTTATACATGTACATGTTATTACATTTTTCATATGACAATGTATTGAGGTTCAGTTTCTTTCTTTCAAAGTTTACATTTATTTGATAACAAAGGCTGTGATATAAATGTACATTTAATATTGACAATACAAATACATTTAAATATTTATGTTTGTTTTTCTATTTTTTCAGTGTTTTACACTCACATGTACATGTAGGACTCCAAAGTACGATGACCATGCCAAAGTGCAATATGGCCTGTATCAAACCCCAAAGGGCCCATCGTTTTTTGGCATTCATAACATCACAAAGCATCGCACTTTGGCACAGGCCATTGCACTGGCATGACCATAGTATTTATATTGATCCAGTGACAAGAACAATGAAAATTGTCAAATTTTTGGAGAAAACCCAGTCTCTTTTTCAAGTTGAAGAAGTTAATTAGGGCCCTGCTGAGTATGGGCGGGAGCCCTTTAGTAATCAGCTTTTCCATCCATCCTTCACAAACAGTTTTTGCGTGATAACTTGAAAGGGCTTGCACCAATTATTATGAAACTTTTAGGCAGTGCAAATATCCATTGAGGTCGGCTTCCTTCCAATTTTTGAAAATTTCTGATTTTACATTTCAGAGATAACAAACTTTTCCATGAAAGAGAGTGTTTTTCAGTTTTCACAATAATTGAAAACACTTTCACTAATCAGAATTTGAGGTAAACTCCCTTTCAAATTTTGAACTTTCGCGGTTTTCCATTTCCAAGTTATGGAACTCTATTTATAAAAAGGGGGGTAGCTCAAAAATGTTTGTAGCAACTTGCAAGAAAGTTTTGAAGAGTGTTAGAATTTTTATCCTCTTGCAACTAGTTGTGGAGAGGATATAGCATCACTGCTGCAAGTCCATGCAACTGTGTGTGCGTGTCTGGAACCCTGTGAACAAGATAGAAGCAAGAGTATTCATCAGAGGATCATCAAACCTTCCACAAATGTTCCCCATGGAGAGGATAAACCGTATTGATTGTCAAGGTCACTATTGCCTCAAAATCTTGTAAACAGCGTTGAAGAAAGGGCATATATTCATCAGATGATCATCAAACCTTCCACACGTTCCCCCAGGAGAGAGGATGTATCCTATAGATTTTTAAGGTCAGGGGTCAAAGGTCAAGGTCACTATTGACTTGCTAAAAATCTTGTGAATACAATAGAAGCAATGGCATTCATTGAGGGATCACTAAACCTTCCACAAAATTTACCTTTGTAGAGAGAGTGAACCCTATTGATTTTCAAGGTCAAGGGTCAAAAGTCAAGGGTACTATTGAGTACTGCCTAAAAATCTTGTGAACAAGGAAGGATAAGGCATTCATCAGAGGATCATCAAACCTCCAACAAATTAATTGCTAGAACATTAGTACATTGTACGTACATCTTACTGATCTGTTCACTAAAACATGATCACATATTGCTGATCCATTCCCACCTAAAACATGGATAACTAGTCCATTCCCAAGAGTTATCAAATCATTCTTTTGGATTATTAATTTGTTCTCGTGTAATATTCATTCCTATGTTCTTGGACTAATAATTTGTTTCCTTGTATGTGTATTTAACAACCTGTATAATACAAAGAATCACAGAGTTTCCCACAGGCATTACTGGTAGTACAAGGGGTGTAGCCTTTTAACTTTTTTGGCAGGGACCTTTTTCTTATATTTGCTATAGAAAAGTAATGCCTTCCTCCTCAAATGCCCTCCTCCTCCCCACTTTTACTGAGTGGAAATTACTTAAGTATTAAAAATTAATACTAAGGTAGAGAGCTGATAACAATTTGGTAATCATTGGGTACTGATTCGCAAACCATGGGAATAAATGAATAATTCACAATAATGATTAGATAGTCCATGAGAAAAAACTAGCACAGTAATCCATGATAATGATTTAAGTAATCCAAGGAAATGGATTAGTAATCGGTGATATCAATTTGGTAATCCATGGGAATGAATTAGTAAATTGAGACATCAAATTACTTCAATCAGCTTTTTTAGACTATAGACATATATAGTACGTGTCCCCTCTGACAGACTGGTGTATGAACTTGTTGAGCTTTGTTGACCTCTTTTTGAAAGAGTTATGGACCTTTAACTCAGCAAATAATGCCATAAAGCACTTTAAATGAAGCAAATAAATTTATAATATGATGCCATAAAGCTAGGCCTGTTTGTAATTCCCATCACAATGATACCTAATTGTTTGGAAAATCTTTAAAAAGTAAAAGTAAACATTTTGTTTGACATTTCGTACATACATTGAGAGAAACTGAAAGCAAAACTTTTTATTTCTTTATTTACCACATGGAAAACAAAAACAATCCTTTGAATAATGCATACATGTATTTGCTGACATCACAATATTTGAAAAAATAGAAATATGTATTATACATGTATGTAAAGATAACACTATTGAAACATCTTAAATAAATTGTTACATTAAATCACAAGCATAATCTAGATAAGAGATGAAAATAACATCACATAATGCTTTATCACAGATACATACGTATTACATATAAAAATATACATGAAAATACTGAAATCAATTTTTACCTCCTTTATCATAAAAATCCCAGAATTCATTGTCTTTTTTAGCTTTAGGGGCGAGTGTTACTGCTCCCTGATCAGGAGGGGGAGTAACTGGGGGTGTTTTAAACACTATCTCTTCAAATTCTGGTTTTGTAGGGTTTTCTGGTTTTTGACTTGGTTTCTTTTTAACTGGTTTTGGTTTGGCTGGATTCGGTGCAGGTTTCGGTTTTGGTGCAGCACTTCGACTCCAGTTTGCCTCAGCTTTGGGAAGATTGGTGAAATAATCGTTCCAGCTTTTTTTCATGCGTTCATTCAAAATGTTGAATTCAGCCCACGTACCTGAATTGGGATTGAAATGATCGTACCTGAGAATTATCATTAATCATTCTTCATGTATCACTAGGTGTGTAGTGCTAATACAAATTTTGTGCAGATAGAAGAAAATTTAGGGTAGAGGAGGGCGCTTTTCTAAGCTTTAGCTTTCTTGGCAACAGTTTCGTCGAAATAAGTCTGCCAAGCCTTTTTCATCCGGTTGTTGATTACATTATGTTCTGCCCAAGTGCCTGTAAATTAAAGGGAATATGTTCAAGCTTCCAAGAGGTTCGCCTACAGTCTCTACATAAAGCAGACAGTACTGTACATAAATAAGGAGAGCAATAAAAGATGGAATTTATTATACCTGCTGGTTAATTTGCATGGCAAGTTTTATGCTTAAGTGTACATGGAGTATTTATGTACCTTTCAGGTAAACTATGTTGTTCAATGTTTAATGGATTTACAATGTACCCATATACCTCTTCATATAAATTATTACATTAACAGAAATGATAGACAGTTGATAGATAGAAAATTCTTTCCAATGAAAATTTGTTTTGATGTTGGAATTCATACATTCTCTGTACATAGTGTAAGCCAGAAATATACTTTCTTTTTTTCCATTTCTAGATTCTATACATTAATCAATTAAAGTTTTATCATTGAAATTTAAAAAAACAAGATGATTAATTTAACCATATTTCATTTGATCTGCAAGTATTTTTTCAATCTGTCAAGTTCCCTTGTATGTTTGAAACATTTGAGAATTCTAGCAGTGATTAAATGCTGTACTTACTGAGATCATCTCGCTGCATGCGCCATTTGTCTGGATCGGGGACCCTCTGGAGGTGGACGTTGTCTGTAAATACTGATTTGGTAGTACTGATTTTGTGGTTGATGTTGTAACCAGGGAACACATTCATCCTTGTGAAATTTCCTAACTGTTCATACTCTGGCTTTAAGTTTTTATCTATTTTTGGAACGGACACTGATTGCCGTACCCGGTAGGCTGCTTCTTTGTCCTCCTGCTGCTTCTGCATGGTTTTCTCGACCACTTTTTCGTCACTAAGTAAAGAGTCACAAATCTTGCTTCCGAACTGATGACGAATATTTTCTGGCAAATCAACAGCAAGGCTTCTTGAAGCTGACCTTGACCCTCTTGCAGATGGGTTAGTGTCTTGAGGCCCCAATGGGAGAACTGTTTCTATTTTTTCCTTCTTTTTCAGTTGGTAATCTGACTTCTCCCTTCTGGTGGGAAGTTCCATGTTTCTTGGACGCATGACATCTCCCATCAGACTATAGCTGTGAACACTTGGTTTAGAGCTGTATTTGTCTCTGTTGTAACTGTTTCTTTCATTGAGCCCCACTCTGTTCATTTGTTTCACCATGTTTGCGGCCTCCATCGTCATCAGCAGCTTTTGACGAGGGGTTGGGTCCCCTTCTCTCATTCCATGATACACATCCATCCCAAATTTCTTGGCACCTTCTTCTGCTTCTTGTAGAGATTTCCTGGCAGATGCTACTGCTGATTTCTGCTTTTCAATTTCCTTCTTGGTTTTCTCATTACATAGACTTTTCCCTGTTTGATTGACAAATAAAAAAGGAATGAATGGGAGATTTTTACCTGTTTTCAAATTCAGCACTCATTGTTTGCAAGATCATCATTTGATGTATAAATTGTATTTAAATATTTTATTCCTTTGCTACAAATAAGTATTTTAATTTCATATTGTATGAAATATGCACATCAAATACACTGCCTGTATAAAAGAAAAATTAATGTAATTTTATAAATAAAGAAAAATGTTACTGTAAGTAATCTCCACACCGCAAATAATTAGGAAGAGTTAATTAATTAAGGTACTACAAGTAGATACAGTGTAGTATAAAAGTTAATTGTCACATACTTACTCACAACGAGCTGTTGTTAAATAACACCAGGCCCATTTACCTTGATTACTAGTATCATGAATATTTTGAATACATTTGAAGGAGGTATATTTAAAGTCCAGATAGGAAGCATTGAATCAAACAATTCTGAAACTTGCTGCCAACATTCAAACAAAGACTACTTTAAGTATTTAACACTTGAAACACAACTTTGTGCATGAATTCAACAAACTAAAACTGCTGAAATGTGTAAGAGGATAACTATCAGTTTATAGAATCAGCAAATTGTTTCAGATGACTGCTTGTCCATATTGCATGAACTTGCTGTAAGTTATGCTGATATTTCATACTGTATATTTGAATTGTCAAAGATATCCAATGCAACTTTATCTTAAAGTCCTTGAATTTGTTTGCCTTTTCCTCAGCCATAAGGAACATTGTTGAAATTATGCAGTTTTAACTGCAGTGTTGATTTTAATTTTGTCCTAAGGTAAAAAGAAAAGTAAAAAACTGTTGCATACAGTATCCCAGAGAGGGAGAGAGGAAGAAAGAGAGAGAACTGCAAGAAAAATAAAATATGTCTATATCAGTATAGAGGAGAGAGAGAGAGAGAGATGAAAATAAAGCTGTATCTCAGGAAGAGAGGGAGGGAATATGGGCCACAAGAAAAATGCTATATAACAGTATTTCAGAGAGAGAGAGAATGAGAGAGAGATGAGTGTAAATAAAGCTGTATACAGATCTCATATAGTCTAGAGAGGAGAGAGAGAAAACTGCAAAAAATAAAGCTGTGTACAGTATCTCTAGAGAGGAAAAGAGAGAGAGAGAAAACTGAATGAAAATAAAATGATATGATATATCTTGGATAGAGATGAAGAGAGAGAAAACTGCAAAGAAAATAAAAGTGTACAGTATCTCAGAGAGGAAGAGAGAGAGAAATAAAACTGTATATAATTCTCAGATAGAGAGGAAGAGAGAGAGGGGGGGGGGGCTGCAAGAAAATAAAGTTATATACAGTATTTCAAATAGCAGAGAGAGAAATCTTGGAGAGGAGGAAAGAGAGTGAGAGAAAGAAAACTGCACAGAAAATAAATCTGTACAGTATCGAGGAGGAAGAGAGAGAGAGAGCTGCAAGGAAGATAATTATAATAGTATGAAGTATCTCAAATAGAGAGAAAGAGAAATAAATATAAATATACTGTATCTTAAAGAGGAAGATAGAGAAAATTACAAGGAAAATATTTAAATAAATATGTGTACAGCATCTCGGAGAAAAAGAGAGAAAAACTGCAAGGAAAATAAGCTGTATACAGCTGGATAAAGAAAAGGCGAAGATAACGGTGATCAATCTCCTAAGTCCTATACAGAGTACAAATAAAGAGATGGGTAAACACAGATCCTGGATATACTAGAGGTGGGATCAGGTGTCTAGGAGGAGTAAGCATCTCCTGTGACCAGTCACGCCCACCGTAATCCCTTTGGCTTTATCTTCATCAGGTAAACGGAGTAATCCATTGTCAAAATTAGTGTATATATAAAGAATGGCCTAACAATTGGTATTGAAACACATCAGACAACATGTGACCCAACGGCAGGTTGTATTGGCAAACTAGATCGTAATAACGACCATAGAATTGCAAAATGCTGATATTAAACGTGACTGTTGATCAACTTGTTTGTCAGTAGCCTGCCTCGATTTAAAAACTGATCACGTGCAAAACTGCTTGTGTATCGAATCAGTTGAGAGACATAAACACCATAAAAATGTTGCTACGTAAATATGGGAAGTTGACAATGGTCAGAAGCTGAAATCATCCCATTTGTCATAAAGCTGAGTTGTTAGATTGCCATTAATGTCTATGTTCAATAAATTATCTAAATATGGAGCAGATGTGGAGGACTCTTGGTGTCTTTTATTTCCAGTTCCATTTCACTGGGATACATTGAATTGTCACAAAATTATTAATAGATAAAACGTCTTCGAGAGAGAAGAGAGAGAGTCTCAGCTGCAAGGAAAATAAAGCTGTATTGGAGTGAGAGAGGGAGAGAAAAAATATGGAACTGCAGGGAAAATAATTTAAAAGCTTTGATAGAGAGAGAGAGAGAGAGAAGGGCTGGGGGTCTTCCAATTTCAAAGCAAAATAGTACTTAGGAGAAAGTATGATTTATAACAAATATATACATCATTCTATATATATGATATATAACATTCTAGTAGATTAAATTTGAGCATGCATGTACATTAAACATATTATTCTTCCTGATGGAAACTAGTACTATAAAATCCTGATCTACTAAATAAAACATTAGTTATCTACAGAATACTGTTGCATGCAAATGTCTTTAAGATGAGTTTTGACAAACTCAGGAACACATAATGTTGTATATATTTGCGCCCACTGGGTACTCGTTTGGGTCTTAAGGTCAATATTTTTTATTGCATTCGCTCATCTGGGTCAAAACTCCAAAGCAGTGCCAAAAAGAGTGTGTTTGGGCATTGCTTCTGTTTTTTTTACTTTGTGTTGGTGCTGAGAGTTGCACTGCTGGAAGTGCTGTGTTTCCATGGCAACTGCCATCTTCAGTGCACACTAAACAATTAACTGCACCAGAAAACATATTAGAAACTCTGTTAGTGAATTCAACTACTGTAGTGCTTCAGACTGAATGGGTTCTGTAATCTAGGCAAAACAAGAGTTTTTTTTCTTGATATATAATGTACAATATAGTAAAGCATGCACAGCCTAAAAGTAATTTACTAGTATACCCATATATAATTACATAAAGTGTCAACAATTTCCGTATCTCTATGATTTAATCAATCATGTTTCATTGCATGCATGAAAAGTTTCAAGAATTTTGTGCATGCTTGCATTATGTAGTATATTAATAATTTTAATAATGAAAGATGAATATACTGTTACAGATATAAGTCCGTTGATAGCTAGCATTACATGAAGCTAGATCCTTCAATGGTGAAAGTTTTGCACATTCATGTGACTCTAGTATGTCTTTAAGCCATCACTCTTAGAGTTACTTTTGATCACACCTTCAAGAAAATATATTCCTGGATGTCAAAGATATCACATTTTCTTCTATATTGTAGATATACCTTAATTTTATTGGATCTACGGTTTTGTGAATTATCTAAAAATAATTTCTTTTTTAAGTCACAAATATTCAAAATCATATTTTATTCAGCATGCATATTTCCAGAGACATACATAATGTTAGATAAGTCTCCAATATTTCAAAAATATTGAATTACAACCTTTAAATGTACTGAGGAAAAGAAAAAAAAGAGAGAAAATTTATCAAATATGACACCTGTGAAACAATATAATTAATTATCATTACATTAAGAATTAAAAGAAGAGAACCACACGAGAGAGAGAGAAACATCACTGCAGAAAATTGCTTACGTTAGAAAGAAACACTTTTCCCCAAGGTGGCCATGTGTAATCAATCTGTTGCTAGGGGGCGTGGAAGAAAAGAAGGGTCAATCAACCGTGTAAATATTTTTGTTTACCAATTTATGTACGTATCACATTGACAGAATTGCTCAAAATGTGTACAATTTCTAGGCCTAATCATCAGTTCTTGATGGCATATATAAATGAACACAACTATTTGTGATAATATGAGAAGAAATACTTTTGGAACGAGTTGCCTAACAGGTGCCCGTTTATCATGACGTAGTACACAGTTCCGGTATTGCCGACCTTCCAAAAAAGTTAGTTTTATTGCGTAAATATATTTTGGCTAATTTTGTTTTAATGTATTTTCAATTCCCTATGCAATGACAAGCTTAAAACTTTTGCTTTTGTAGAATGTCAAGTAGGTGTGTACTTCGTAGTCTTCGGACTGTCGGTCAACAGAGAGGACTGCAAGTACCGTGTATAACAAGACTGAACCAGAGGGCAAATCTTTCGACAGCGTTATTTAGGAAAGCACAACATCCACATTATCCAGCCGTAAATGTTATTTACAACTCCCAACGTTATGTGGCGACTGAAGAAAAGAAGTTTGAGTGCTTTAATATCCAAGATGCAAAAGACTTTCAAACCAAAGTGATGGAGAGTCCGCTGCCAGTGATTGTTGATTTTCATGCCACGTAATTGTAGTTTTGAATTATTATATATCTCTTATTCGTTGTTATAGATTTCACCAGCTGCAAATTTGAAATAGAAGTCCATGCATCAAAATACAAGATTATGCGGACTTGTCTAATAACTAAATTGCCATTACAATTTCAATACTGCTATTATATAGCATAATCTGTATGGCAGCCTTATTGGGAACATTTTAGCAATGACAATTCAATTCATTTTAATGACCAATTAAGGGACAATGAATATATTGTTACCAGTACTTTATGGATTAAGCACCATAGCAAATCAGTGAAATTGTGGTATTTATAGCAGATTTTTATTAAGTCCAGAAACGAAAACGAAAGCTGATGTAATAACCAATGTTTTTTACATTGAACAGGTGGTGTGGTCCGTGCAAACTTCTTGGACCGCGGCTGGAAGCAATCATTTCCAACAAAGGTGGACAAGTAATATTAGCCAAAGTGGATGTGGATGAGAATGTTGAAATAGCCATGGAATATTTGGCAAGTTTTATTTCTTATTAATAGGACAGTTAATCAGCACATCAGTTACATTGGTGGGAGCAATAACTGAATTGTTGTACACATCAAATCAACTTAAAATTGCTCACAGGTGTGTATGATAAATCAATTATTGTGCACAATAATTTGATCTGTGCACCAAAACTAATTATTGCTCCACTTAGAATATTTTCCAGTGTTTTCTTAATAATGCCAAATTTTCGTAACACTTTACTCAGCAATTAATTATCGTAGCCTCATGACCTTTGATTCGTCATCAGCGGGTGGTCCCATATCGTGGGATCGATTTCAGACCTGTCCGACACCTACTTCTTGTTTACCGAACTTAGCATATTTCCAGTTTTATTCTTAATAGTGCAAATTTTTGTAACACTTTACTCAGCAATTAATTATTGTAGCCTCATGACTTTGATATCCACATCAGTAGTGTTCCCATATCGTGGGATCCGATCTCAGACCTCTCCGACCTAGCTTCTGTTTACCGAAACATATTTACAGCAACCCGGCCATTTTCTGTCTTTGACGCATTTTTTATTTCTTTGGAATTGCATGGCTAATTTCAACCAAACATGCTAAAAGGAATCAATCCATAGGTAAAACATAAAAGTGATAAAAGTTTATATAATCAAATGATGGGTCAAGCCTCTTTCCAAAGGGAAATGAAGAGCAAGATCATAAAAGGAAAAAAACTTGATTCCATCTGTTG
>CAJDSM010003186.1:0-14771 GCA_903981925.1 Ostrea lurida
TGCTCTGGAGGATTATCTATGCGGTCTAGAGACGAAGATGTTCCCTATTGAATGTATGGTCAAAAGGTCAACGGTCAAACGCACTGGACATAGAAGTACCAATGTGAATTTTGAGCTGTGGAGCATTATACTTTCAACCTAGAATCATCATGTCAAATGAACTGTCCATGAGTCAAGGATGTTTCCTATTGAATTTGGGTGCAAAAGGTCAAGCTCTCCTGCCCATAAAGGTAGCGATATGATTTCTATTTTAAATTAAACAGTTAACAATACCCTTCGGGAGATTGTGGTAACGGGGAGGGGGGTATCCTTAGTGAGCATTGCTCACAGTACTCTTGCTATTTTTCGTTTTGTTCCGTTGAAATTACATGTCTTCACTCACTATTGAGAGAGGCCGCTCCAAGCACGGGCTCAACGCACGACCCGCCGATCATGAGCAGAGCTCTACCATTGATTGTTTGTAGAACGCTGTTACTTATATGCAAATGATGTGTTATGTCATGGTTATGAAAGCTTGCGCCACGCTATAGGGTAATCGGTGGTTATGTACAGATACCCAAGCCTAAGAACAAAGAATTCACTGCTGCTATGATACATTGTATGAATAGACTGTTCTAAGGTTTGGTGTGAGTGTAATGTGGCCAAGTTTGGATGATTGAATACAGAGCATCTCCTGGACATTTTGTGTCTCCTACGTCACGGTGCCCATACAGTCTATATGTAGAGGAGAGATATTTCTGGCTAATTCCGTAGTCTATTAACTTCTTGACTGCGGTCAGAGATGCATCGTTCGGTGGATGTGTCATGAAATTTCCCATAAAGGAAGCTGCGTATCCACGTTTGTTGTAATTCAAAGTGTGCGCACCCACGTGATCCCAGCCACGCCCCTCATAAATATTGCCATCCTGCCCAACTAGGAAACTGTATCCGATGTCATCCCATCCTGAAGATAGTGAGTGTGTCGCATGAGAATCAGCATAATGTAAATCAAATAAATTTCAAGATTTACTGCATATTTATATGTTTTGTGCATTTGCTTGTCGTACATCTCACTCTTGAGATGACGTCACAACTTGTTGGTAAGTACCACAAATTTAGACCTACATGTATGCTTAGCGCTCACGGCCATAGCAGTGAAGGTTTGTTAGCGTGCCAACTCATCTTTGAATTTTTTTTTACTATCATCTTAAGGAAGTGATTGCGTGGGTATTGAAATTATGCCCATTGAATTTTTTTTTATTTTTACATATTTTGTAGTTGAAAGTGTTTGTACGTATTAGAAAGTATGAGGTGTGGTTTTCAAGGTCATTGTGACGTTACGGTTGCCATAGCAACCCCCCATTCTCATTCTTTTGATAAATCGTATGGGTATTTTATAAGGTGTTTAGAATTTAAATAAAGGGCTAGAGTGTTTCATCTCTATATAGGATTAAAGACAGAGGTGTAGATAATGCATAGTTTTTACCAAACCCTCTATTTATTTTAAACTGAAGGAGTAAACGATTGCTTTTTAGCAGTTTGGATATTTCGAGAAGCACTTTTTCGACAAATGAAGACACATTTTCAGCCTGGAGAATAATTGACCATTGAATTTCTTTTTATTTTACATATAATGTAGCTTATGTTAGCGGTATTGATGATAAAAGTATTGATTTGGATAGTCAGGTTCATAATGTTACTATGTGCAATTTATTATTACCACCCCCCCCCGGGGGTGTAAAATGCCACGACGTCAATTTTGGTAAAAAAAAAATTTTCTCATTCAAATGTAAACTTCAAATAATGATCAAGACATATATGTTTATCTAACATGTGCTTTGGAGACATATACATAATTCCCCCCCCCCCCATATTGAAGGGCATATTATGGTCTTGTTCCTGTCCGTTTCTCTGTCAACATTTACCTTGCTCGGAAAGTGAGCGAAAGGCTACCGTACATTGTTTCTGCATTCGATGTTTTCTGTATTGATTTTGTTATTTGGTTTGTTATTTTCTTATATTTCAAAAGTACAAATGGTTTAAACTTTTAAATTTATTTAATTTTCCTTACAATCGTAGATTTTACCTACATCTCATGAACTATACATGCAAGTTTATATATATATATAAGAGAGAGAGAGAGAAGAGAGAGAGAGGAGAGAGAGAGGAGAGAGGAGAGAGAGAGAGAGAGAGAGAGAGAGAAGAGAGAGAGAGAGAGAGAGAGAGAGAGAGAGAGATGAATTCATTGTTTTATAATATCAAATAAAAAAACAACAACGCAGGGATTATCATCGCCACTTTCATTTCATATTCTATAGTAATGTTACAAATGGTAACTTGTTAAACGTCAATTGTGACGTCATGATATTAATTGTGATGTCATAATTTTCCCGTACTCCATATCAGTGAAATATTCTTGAGCGGGATGTTAAAACACAACCAGCCAACCATTCCATACCTTTTGTATCCATGTGGTAATTTTGTATCCCTTTTAAAGTCGTAACGCATGATTGGAAGTCATGACACGTGTTACCATCAGTGTGATGAATGAAAAAGAAGCTGGCTGGCTTAGGAAAAGCCTGGAATTGCTTTGGTTCCCTGGCTGCCCAACTTTTGCGAGAATAAAGTTTCACCCCACCGCCTATGTCTGAAATATTATTATACATAACGTATATTTTTCAACAGTAAATTGGGCGATCTTTCATACCGAAAAAAAAAAAACGATGCCCCATGTCACAGCAGGTGTAGTTCGATAGTCCTTAAAAAGGCATTAGATTGTCATATTTATCGAATTATTCACCAAATAACTAATACAGTTTTATGTCATAGAAATCACCTTTAATATACATGTAGTAAAATTCATATACAACTGTATCTTCCAAACTTTTGTTGTAATTTCTTTTATTTTGCTCAAGGCGGGTGTGACCGGTCGAGAGGGGATGGTTATTCCTCCCAGGCACCTAATACCAGATGCAAGATCCTATGAGTGGTCTCCATTGGATAATAGGGTTACAAATATTTGATAAAAATCCAGAATAAAATCCTAGTGACGTACTAGAATACTACATGCAATATTTTTAATCTAAACTAATATCATATGACATACCGCAAAATCCGTCTGATGCATTGTGATCACTTTGACTCGCACCACCCGACATCACGCAAGGTCGCTTTCTGAAAACAAAATTCAACACTATCGAAAACTGAGTCAAAGCACAAGTCTAAATATTGATATACTTTCACTATATTCCTCTCATATTTTTTTTTTTTTTTTTTTTTTTACATGCGATGTATATATCAGGATTGCACATGCACCCATGCATCTGGATGTCCGTCCATCTGTCCGTAAGTAATTTACGTCTTTGGGAGGAGGGGGTTCATTTTTTACCCAGAGTCACCATACTTCGCATACAGATTTAACACAAAATACGACAAGGGGATAAGTAATGGTCGTGCGAACGGAACACACTGATACGCTGTATACTTTATCTATGTGTGAATAGTTTGCCTTTTCATATGAAATTAAAAATATAGGTATCAATAATCCTCTATTCAAGGGCGGTAACACGGTTGTTTTATGCACTGCTCTTTCCTAGCTAGGACTCCCTTCTAATAAACTGAACACACCAGAAGTAGGATCGGGTGTCTAGGAGTAAGCATCCCCTGTTGCCCGGTCACATCCGTCGTGAGACCTAAAACTTCATGAGGTAAATGGAGTAATCCATGATAGTCTAAATCAGTAAGCAGAGAACGGTCTAAGAATTTGTAGGAAACAACCAGACTGCATTCGAACTAATCGAACTAATCGCAGATTGTATTAGACATAATGCGTATAAAATTGAAGAATGCGTTCTTTAAACGAGACTGCTGGAAGTTCCTATCACATCAACTATTTATTACATGTAGTAGCCTTAAAAATCGATCATTCGCAGAACGTTCTTTTGCATATTGAATCAGTTGAGAGACATATACACCCTATGTAGGTGATAATAGAATATTGCTATACATAAGTATGGGAAGTTGCCGATGGAGAAGCTGAAATCGTCCCGTTTGTCATAATGTTAAGTGGTTCATCGATGTTCAATAAAATATACACGTACATAACAGATGTGGAAGACCCTGTGGTGTCGTCAATCGTCGAAAGTATTCGTATTGTTGATCTAAGTTTTTCTTACGATATCTCTACTGCTAGGGCGATGAAACCCGTTTTTTAATGACAAATTAATCCTCATGGCGGTATGTAATTATTTCCGGCACGAATGTAGAACGAAAAGTTCTGTGTAGTCCTTAGGTAGGACGAATAATATATCAAAGAAAAAATCAACGTCATTAAATTTGATATCGAAAGTAAGTATTTATCACAAGGAAAGAAGAAGCCTTTTAAAATTAGCATTAACCATTCAAAAGGTTCAAGTTTTCGCAAACAGATTGACAAACAGACAGACAAACGGAAGGACAGACCAAAACATATATACCCCCCCCCCCCGAATCTTCGATAATGGCGGCATAACAATTGCAAAAAGTAATAACAAAACTTCACAACCACTTAATCATTTGATTTTATTTTTAAGTGATTATCTAGCGCCATTTCTCATTGGTTAAAACATCTTTTTGAAATTTTCAGGTGATTCATCCGATAAACTAACTTCGTAAAGCCGGAACTAATTTATTCGCCACGTTAAAAATGGTCATCACGAATTCATCGTCGGGTTGATCACGCTTCGTTGCTGGCTTGTCACTAAACATTTACGTTGTTATCTCCAGTTTCAGAGGAACAAAGCGTATTCCAACGATTCCACGACAGATAGAATTAAAATCCTACCCCAATACTAGGATTTGGTCAATTTTAGTCTCCCTGGTATTAATTAAGTTAATTGTTTTCCCAACCTGTCCAAATTCTTGTAAGTTTATGAAATAGACACGGATTTCTAGTGTTAATTTCTCAAATGCATTATGTGGTTGTTCTCTGAAAAATTGCATACAATTATTGTCCAGATATATTGCCATCAGTATTGAGCATCACTGTTACCTTGGATCTCAGTTAATGCACCCGTCGCGGAACAGGATACAAGAATTTCCATGATAGAGTTCAGTATTCCTAAGGCCCTTGATGAATTAGACATAAATTTCCGTTCGTTTTGTGCCAGTCGAAAACAGACGATACGTCATTTAAAAGGCGGGATCCTAATATCGGCTGCTAATCGCAAATACGGCGCTATTTGCAAGCGAAGTGGCGAATAATTGATTCCCAAATCATAATTATTTCCTATTTCTTACATGTAGATCTATACATGTGTTTCACGTCATCACTGGACTGTACATTCTTGCGCGACCGATTTATCTAGGTTAATTGAGGTCATGGGTCAAGAAATAATACAACAATTAAAGTCTGATTTTGTCCTTGTCATATGAAATAAAATGATAAGAAATAAAATCTTATGTTTTTTCCTGTGATGAATTAGGTATGCGCCGCACATTGGAACGGAAGACTTTTGCATCGATGCGCTTCGCTTCGAACATTGCTGCGTTTTCTGTTCCAAAGTGCGGTGGATATAGGAAATGAATCTTATATTTTTTCGGGTGATATGCAGGTATCACCGAATTTTAGACGGTAAAACTCATCAATGCGCGAAGCGCATTGATAAGTTTTACTGTCTAAAATCTCGGTGATAACCTGCATATCACCCGAAAAAAATATAAGATTTATTTCTTATCATTTAATTTTATGTTACAACAACAAAATAATGTCCATTAGACTTTACTTGTTGTTCAGGTACGTGATCGAAAAATCACCTCAATTCTTAAAAGGTGTTTTAACCAATGAGAATCGGCGCTAGGTGATCACGTGAAATAAAATTAAATGATACCTACATCACAGAAAAAAATATAAGATTTATTTCTTAAATCAGATTTTAAAGAATTTATATGCACCTACCTTTAAAGTCACCTGTATACGAGTATTATAAATATTTATTGGTTGGGCAAACACTGGTTAATTCTCCTGGCCTTCACTATAACATGTTTACAAACAACTGTCAAGTGCTCGAAAATGTACAAAAATGACGAGTTTTAAAATTGAAAGCATGCTTTAGTAATACACTTCTTTCTGTAGTTTTGACACAGATATGATCTATCTATTATTGAATGCAAGGTCTCGTTACATCATACGGAAACAATTCTTTGCTCCATTTAAAATCTAGCACACGGTCGGAGAATCCAACTATTTACATAAAACGAAAGTAAAACTCGGGGATAAAAATATATCGTCTACACCTGTGAGATAAGATTAATTTCTGATTTTGTTAACATCTTCTCTCTCCTTCTCTCGGCTCTTCTGTCCGTCTCGCTCTCTCTCGCTTGGTCTCTCATTCTCTACGCTCTTCCTCTCTCTGCTGTCTTCTCGGTCGCCTCTCTTCTCGTTCTGTCTCTCTCGTCTCTCATCTCTTCTCGTCTTTTGGTTTTCTTTTGTTTTTCTTTTATTTTCTAGATACTTATGATAATCAATACAGCATTAGATTTCAAAAACGGAAAATAATAACTTTTGAAAATAATAAGAACTGAAATTACTTCCTTTTGCAACTGTAAGCAATATCTCTTGGTAAAGAATTACTGGAGTTTAAATTTCATCGGCATTATATTGACTAAACGCAAATGAGGTTCCTTGTGTGAATCACATCATAAACTTTTATGATCTAATCTAGCCATTTGTCGTTAAATATTTTATCAAGAATTAACGCCATTTATTCCGAAAATTTTCGTCACTCTAATTGGTGATTCATAATTGGCAATTTGTATGTACTTCCTGTTCGTGGAATCAGGAAGAAGGCAGTATAAGACCATTTCCCAGTGCTTCAAAGCAATCATATCTCTTTCTTACCATACATAATTCACATTGCATAAAATTTATTCAAAATGAAGCAAATGGGTATCTCCGCCTAAATTTACATGTTTATTTGATTCGTGCTTGGTTGTGCGAGGACATTGTCGCAAATTATATAACAGCATCATGTCCAACTTTTCCCATGAAAGGACTTGAATATGATGAAATCTTTTACTATTAAATACCACTTTTATGTTTTATGCCAAACATGTAGATTTTATATGATAGTGAGTCATTCCAGTGTTGTTCAGTTTATAATCACTAGTTATTACAATGGTTTTTTTTTTTAAAGTTATGATAGTGAGTCATTCCAGGATATTTTAATATATGACAATAAGAAATCCCAGTGATATTTATTATATAAAAATGATTTTGTATACATGTGCTACTTGTAAGTCATTTAATATGTGATAGGCCTAATCGTTGCAATAATATGCTCATCTATTTCTAATTTTGGATTGTGTAAGTTTTCACATTTTTGTTGTTATTATATAATGGACCCCAATGGAAATAAGCCTGTTGGCTAAAATATGTTAAAACTACTCTTATGCTCATATGATCATATAGTAACAATAGACACAATGTTAACTTCGCCTTTTTGTATAGTAACTAGTGCTGAGATAATATTACCGTCCACTATGTGAATATATGATTGTGATAGTGATTATGCAAAGTGTGATACTGATTTGGGATAACTTAGTGTTGTGATATATTGTTACCAGTCACTCATACGATCGTATCTGTTAATGTATGCCTTTTATCTGAATCAAATCAAATAAAATAATAATAAAAAAAACCCATTTGATATTTGGTACAAAAATTAATTATACCCTTTAAGCTTTAATGCGGAGTTTTGTTTTTGATTTGTGTGCGTTTTCTTTTCTTCGTTTTTCTTCTTTTTTTAAAATCGTTTATTCTTAGTGTAAAGTTTTTGTGACATTAGTTTGTCAATAAGACAGTTTAATTAATTAAATCGTCACATTTTTTTTTATGGAGATCCATTTCCAATCTTCATTTGTAAGTTTGGAGCTCCTTAAGAGAAAATGGTTGGTGGGTCAAGTAAAACATATGTTCTTCATCTTTGTTTTTTAAACAATACCAAAGTATTAATTCAAATTTACAAGTGATAATCAAAACCGTTAAACGTTTCGTATACATTCATCGTACTGTCTTCTACCAGGTAGTGACCATCAAAATTTAGCGTTTTTTATTGGTCAAGATAAATCACGTGGTATCACGTAACACCAACATTTAATAGTAACAAATCTATCAGAGACATATGTTATATATATCTTTGGATATATCAGCGAATTATATGACATTAACTACCATAGTATAAATATTATAATATACCAAACTTTATACAATCATGCATGGATGTTCATGATTTACACGTGAGTGAGTTCAACAAAATGGCCACTGTGATACATCTGGCAAGATACGAGTACATTAATACATGTATCATGCCTGTCTTCAGACACTTGCGCAACAGACACTTGCGCAACAGACACTTCCGTAACAGAAACTTGCGCAATAATGTACGCAGTCTTTACTGCTGATAATTCCCACGTATCTACATGTACGTGAATTTTGAATCGTTATCAAATCGGCACAACTGATAAACAAAGGAAGTGGGATGAACGATATCAATATTTACCATCAACTTAATTTCATATACACAAACGATACACCGTGATACATATATATACATTTATAAATCAAATTTGATGTATAGTTAAACTGTTACAACCATAAAAGTTATACACAGACGTTGCATCAGAAAGTTGAATGCGATACGTTCCTCTCGCGAGATGGATATTCTCCAACAACACTATGTTCTCGTAGCCGCCACTCGGTAACGGGATTTGTAGCGCGAGTTTCTTGGACAGAATTATATCCCCGGTGTCATTGACACTATGCTCTAATGTCACGGTCAGTGACATCTGAGTAAAATTTTTCGAGGTTTCAGGGACTCTGAGAGTTAAGTGAAAGTACACGCTGTATAGTCCCTCCTCCAGAACTGTGAAATTGAGGGGAGAATTTGAAGTTCCCGCTAGGTGGCTCCCCCTGACGGTTATTTGTATATTTCTGTTTTCTTTTTGTAGAGCTGAAAAGAAAAGGAGAGAGTTAAGTTTAGTGCTCTATCTATGAGGAAGTTTTCCAAATGCCTGAACTCCAAGATGTTATGTGTCGTCTGCAACATCGCTTTGAATCTAAGATATTATCTCCAGGCTACAAACACCACACGTATGCAGTTTCACTTTCGAAACCATCTTCATGGAATCAATTGAAATCTTGTTTTCGAAATTAACTCATTATTATTAGATTTTTTACTTTCTAAATAAAACAAAATATATTACATTATTGATTTAATGAATAAAATTACCATATGCGTCTTTCTGTACTGACGTATTTCTTGCTAGGGAGGCTGTGTTTGTTTTCAGCTGCCCCTCAAGCTGAAAAAAAAGACATAATCTTGAATAGAAAGAACAGATGAAGGTCATTAATTGGAATTTAAAATGTCCAAACTATTTTGAAAAGTACTTACCAATTTTATTAATGGTATCAGAGCTTCATTATTTTTACAACACAAGAACAATTTGGTAGAATTCACAGAAAACATGTCCGGAAATGTTTGTATATTCCTTTCACATGGTACGCATATAACATTCCCAGGAGAAGACATATAAGAACCGCTTGAATACGCTAATTGTTGGTCCTCTTTCCGCTGCAGATATCTACTGAATGCCAATATCAATATTATTAAAACCGTGGAAATGATTAACGATACGGCCGAACAAATCACCTGGCATTTCGTACATCTGGGGTGTCCGTTTTTCGGGATAAAGGTTTGATTTGAATCCTTTTCAAGCCAACTAGACGACTCTTCCGCATCCAAATCCATGTTTCGTCTCTGTTTACGTCCTTCGCTTGATTGTAGAAATTTCATTCAAAATTACCCTTTCGACCGAAACCGAAAGTACGATATGAACATTTAGGTATTATCTCACAGCTACTCGATCACTTGAGCTTGATGCAACGCCAACTCTACCTTTCACCACCTATAATTAGATTTATTCTGATCAATGGACGATGACCAAAGCACGTCAAATTGGCAGCACGAAATATGCACACCTCATGCACATTCCCACAAATACCGGAGAGGTAGTTTCGGTTTTGTTTTGAGTGGAATTTTGTATTATTAAAGCACTTTATCGATCTGCAGTCGTGCAGGGTTCCATTAATATCGTATGAAATCATATACTATATAAAACTTCTTTTATATACGAGTCAACAGTTAGAATTATTTTCAGTAATCCGTTTGACCTAAAAATCGGTGACTCTTCAATTGTTTCCAAAAACTGCTTTTTTTTCTGATGAGCCAGGATGTGCAAGGCACGATAATGATAACACTAGATCACTTTGATAACAAAAACACTGATAATATTAAGTACTTTTGTAAATACCTATCGAATTACAGTCTGGTAACTTGTATATTACATGGGGATGGCTGACAAACACAAGTACATCGGTCCCATTCTGAAGCCAAATATTGTCCATGAAATTTACATATACATAAGCATTCGGGTCCCAGTGAACAGAAGCAGTCTTCTGCAATATTGTTTTTTTAAAACCCGAATAAAGTGTCTCTAATTTTATCGCCACCGATTTGGGGTTTTCCCTAAAGTCTTTTTCAGAAAAACACATCGACCCAAATAAGTTGTAGTGACCTGTTTCCAATATCTGTATTCTATTCGCGGTTGCCGGAACAACTAATGACGTGGGGGTTCTTTTCAGGGTGGACTTTAAATGAATGGCTCTTTCGTCTGGAAAAGAAGTGTAAAACAATAGTAAAAAAAAAAAAAAACCCGTTCATTAAATCCCCATCTAATCAATCCCCGTCTCTCAAACCGTAGAATCATAACTAGTTGTATCACATAATGCTATCAAAAGTAAGATTTAAAAAATTGATTCCAAACTGTAATCTTCAATATTAAAAAGTAAGTAAGTAAGTAAGTAAATTTTATTTAAAGTCGGCACTGTATACATATATAACAAATAACATGATCTCTAATGAGCTCTTTAACCGACCATACTGTAAACATTATTATTTTAAGTTTATAGTATAAACCAAGCACGCTAGCTTAGAAAGGGTGATTATAATATTTCTATACAATAGAGTCCTATACAATAGAGTCTTTGTTGTGTTGTGTTGAATACATCAATTATGTTCAAGTGCTGAAATATTAGACCCAAAATAACGTATACTTTACCACTTGTTGGTGTGACTTCGTATTGGCCGTACGATGACCTGGTCTGGTTTTGCTTTTGACCCAACAGCTGTAATAAGAAATATATACATTTACTCATCATATCAAACTTCAGATCGAATGAATTGCAGTGCTAATTGTCATCATGTCTAACTTAAGTCACTCACCAATTTAATGAGAAGAATTGTATATTCGTTGCTATGGTAACAACAAAGAGAAGATGCAGAAGAGACTCCTAGTCTGGTTTTGGGTGGACGACAGTGGAGACAAATATTGGTCCTGTTGAATGCTGTGTCCGCTCTTGAAACCATAGAACTTTCCTCTCCACTCTCTCCATTATTATCAAAATATCTGATCTGTGTAAAACACGTTATATAAATGATGACGACTGTTAGTATAAGATTACTGGTAATCGATGCTGATAGTATCACGGTAGAAACGCTCCGGGTTGCTTTCCTTGTCTCTGTTGAGATTTGTCTTATTTGAAGCGCGTTCAAATCTCGCGCATTGTCCACTGTCGGCCTGGGTAGAAATCGGTCATACACGTCTCGCTGTCCGTCTTCTCTCATCATCTTTATAAACTTGTCTGATCAATAAAGTTATGTTTCTTACAAGTTGTAAAACTTATTGAGTCTTAAAATATAAACCAAAAAAGATTATGGATTTTAAAAATTTATTTTCAGTGTATTCAAATTCCCCAAGGGAAATAACATTGAGCTGACTAACCTTATGCTACACATAAGAGCATAGTACTTCCTAGTAGGCCTATGTGTTACCTCGAAAAACGAAACTAAAAATAGAAATGCAATTTTATTGGCTGCTTTAGGTAAAAATTCACACTATCGATTTGTTAATCAAAATTTACCAAGAAATAGATACCTGGTATAATACTCATATAGATACATCACCTATCTTATGTAACGATCAGTTGAAAAACCCATTGATTCGGAAATGCAAATGCGCTCCGACTCTAAATAAATTTTATGCATATACCACATGTATACAGCTCACTGTCATTAATACTATTTCTTGGTACCAATATACTATAATTTACAGGTGTGTTTAGAAAGCGGAATGATATTTCTACGTGTAGTACAAAATTAGTATCGTGGGATTTTTTTTATGATCCAGTGTTTCTAGCTAACAGAGGGCATGGTGCTCAAGAGCTGAATGAGATCATATTTAGGGAATAGTATTATTTATATACACAGTAAATTATACTCATAAATTGTTGAGCATTCGTTTTGCACTATCCTACTTATAACTCTTTTACTGAAACACAACAACTGATATTTTACAAAAAATGGTAATAAAGAAATATTTGATACTCAGTGGAACAGATGGAACCTAATCTTTTCACAAGACACTATCTCTCTATTTTTCAGAGACCAGAGAAATCCGGTATATCAGAATCTATATGCAATAGAGGGCGTGGTACCCGATAAATCCAGTATATCAGAATCCACATGGCAATAGAGGGCGTGGTACGGAGAAATCCGGTATATCAGAATCTACATGCAACAGAAGAAGGGTGGTACCGGAGAAATCCGGTATATATAGAATCTACATGCAATAGAGGGCGTGGTACCGGAGAAATCCGGTATATTCAGAATCTACATGCAATAGAAGGCGTGGTACCGGAGAAATCCGATATAATCAGAATCTACATCAATAGAAGGCGTGGTACCGGAGAAATCCGATATATCTAACAAAAAAATCGTGAATGAATTCATTGTAATAAAAAAGAAGAGAGTGTATTAATTGTTGAATTAAAAACAAAAAACTGTCTAGTTTTAAAGGGATAGTATCGCTCATTTTGGTGAAAATTTTTCTCGCCCCAAATCATCTTATTCCTTTCGAATATAATAAAAAAGATATATGAATAATATTTTGTAACTTAGAAATGACTGTATGTTCCTTAAAACTTGCAATAGGAACAACCTTATATTATAGTAAATTGAATTTTTGTCCAGGAAGCAAAAAATTAATGGGACATGTTTTAAAGATTATAAACGTTTTAGCCTTAGACATAAATGCAGATAAATGCATAGATATGTTATCTTTAACAGAAAATCACTTGTGTGAGTCATAGACTCATTTTGACTCATTTAAATTTTTTGGATAAAATGAGTGACACTATCCCTTTAAGAGTATGAAATATATTTAGGATTCAGGCTGCTGAACTTTTCATTGGTTGACAATTTAACATCACAATAAAGGATTACGTGTATCAACCAATGATATCTTCCCGCCAAAAATCTGCCAAATAGCACACAAAACGAAACTGTAGAAGACAAGTTTTGTCACACTCCTTGACTGATGTTGACTAACACAATCCGTCTTTCCTCGGATTGTTTACACATCGTATTTATAAACATGACCTAAATATTTCTAGCGATTAGGTTACCGTGTCTACTAGCGGGAAATTATACCTGAAATTACAGTGTACGATCACTGAATTTTTCAAAACCTCTTAAACTTTAGTCGTTGCGAGTGTAAAGTCACTACTAAAACGCCACATCCCAAATACACACCTTTTATCTAAAATTGATGTGTTGATGATGCAAAACATTTGGTCGAATTTTTGTCCAGGTTAATAGACTCATTTTGACTCATTTAAATTTTAAAAAAATAAAAAAAAAAAAATAAAAAAAAAAAAAAAAAAAAAAAAAAACAATAAACAAACAAAAACTAGAATATCTAGAGGGCGTCCCAGTATTACAAGAAACAAAATGACGCAAGCGTAAAAAAAAAAAAAACCCAAAAATAAATACATAAATAAATAAAACAATAAAAAACCGGCCGCAAAACGTTTGTTTCTTTAATAAAAATATGTCTAAAATACGTGGATTTTAAATGCATAAGATTGAAAGGCATGCATAACGTGATTACAGGAAAAATTCTCTCACAAACATGTGGTAAAAGTGATGTCAGTCCAAACTCTATATACGTGTAGAAATATGAATGCGTCGTAAAAAAAAAACTATTGTAGTTATTGCTTTACAACAACTGTTCGACAAATAACTATAAACATTTTCCTTGTATAGTCAGTTGCTTCTATAATATTCTCGTCTGTATAATAAGATATTTCATAATATATTCCCTGTCTCATCACAAGAATCCAATTAAACATGATTTTGAAAAGATAA
The DNA here is from genome assembly GCA_903981925.1 of Ostrea lurida. Taxonomy (NCBI): domain Eukaryota; kingdom Metazoa; phylum Mollusca; class Bivalvia; order Ostreida; family Ostreidae; genus Ostrea; species Ostrea lurida. Next base: position 14,280 of record CAJDSM010003186.1, read on the forward strand.
CCGTAAAAAGTATACACATCTTACTCCATGCATGGCAAATAGAATAAATCGCTAAGAAAACAAAGAAAATCTTTTAGATGATGCCAAACACCAACTTGATCAATCCCGCACTTCAAATTTTATTTTAGTACGAAATAAAAACCTTATAATTAGTTTTTGTTAATTGCTTAGAGTTGTTTTGTAAATAATGTTTGATACATGTATGTTTGAAAATACATTTTTCTAAGAAACATCAATACCGTATATTATACTTATAAACTCTACGTTTTTGTTATTCTTGTTTAATTCAACATCTGCATAATAACTCCGCACAAACACACATCTACTTAAAACTTTCATAATATATATAACCGACCGCATCCTGGCGGCCGGTAGTGATGTAATAAAATATAAAAATTAAGTAAATGACACCAAACGCAAACGTGCATTTTTAGGCGGAAGCGCATAAATTGCAATCGTCACATTTTTCATGGTACTCCAAACGGAATTCAC